>MU679764.1:648-11970 GCA_026770625.1 Nicotiana glauca | reverse complement strand
TGATACCAAACGGATACAGGATCGCTTCCAACGAGGCAGGGAATTAAATAAATTACAAGAACTGTAGCCCTGGCTCTGATACCAAACGGATACAGTTTATATAAACAAGTATTAAACAATTCCCTTCTCTCTAGAAGCTATCACGGTAGATCAAGTTCTTTGATTTTGTCCTTGATCTTGCAATCCTTTGCATAATGACCTACTCTTCCACATTTTTATAAAAATTCCCTGGCTTGTATAATAAATTTATTTTTAATATTTATATTGTTATATTTATTATGTATACTTTATGTTCTTCAAAGTTGTTTATATCTATTTGTAGTAGATATTGGATTTTGGATTTCTATATTAGATTTTTAGTTAATTGTTAGGTGTTTGTTTGGCTATTTTATTTGGCAGGTGGTGTAATTAAAAATACAGCTGGTTTCTGCTTTAAAATGCTAAGATTTATGACTGAATCTGACACGTACTTCACCAGGAATTATCCAAATTTGCGACTGATTCAGTCGCAATTGAATATGTCTGACAATTGTTTATTAATAGTTGCGACGGAATCAGTTGCTACGTTTGTGACTGATCAGTCTCTACATTTGTGACTGATTCGATCGCAAATCGCTTAATTTCAAATGTCCCCGCATTTTCCAGTTTGCGACTGAATCCGTCGCAATGTTTCAACTGATTCAGTCACAAATATATTGCGAGGATGTGTTTTCTGACTGACACATTTCAATCGCAAATCGGTCGAAAAAACACGATTTTCGATCGATTTGCGACTGATTTGACAGTCACAAATTTACTGTTTTTTAGTAGTGAATTAATTGTACCCTTAATTAATTGGAAAATAGAATTAAAAAAACAACAATCCCAATTCCAACATGTAACTCACTAATTAAGGAATAGGCGTGTGGTAATGATATATATCTTATGTACATTTTAACTTATTCTGTAAATATACAAGGAATATTTTCCAAATAAAATACATGGGTTGTATGGGGTGAAGCTTTAGGAATTTAGGAAATTTCTTTTCTCATTGATGATGAGTATTCTGTACAGTGTATGTATTTATATAAGTATTTGAAAATCAGCAAAGGACAACTACAACTATATTAATTACAAGAATCTAATTCCTATATGTTTTCCCATAACTAACTGACTGTACTATGATATATATAGAAATTGTCTAGTTGTAATCTGCATTTGGATAAGAATATTCTAGAAGATTTGAGTGCCTTTCAGTTGTATCCAATATGCTACAAAGAATGGACGGGATCTTAGATGCAACACTAGGCCCATTCCTTCATTTGTATTGGGCTTCTTACTTATGTTTGTGTATTAGCCCAATTTGTTATTAGACCCGATGGACCCTTGTATAATAGAGTTCGCTCTTGTACTTTCTAGATCAGTCGACACACTTCTTGTCTCTTTCTCTCTCTCTTCATTTTCGATTGTACTCTTTATCGACCAAATTAGGGTTTAAGGTCTGATTAGAAGATTCCGGTCCAACAAAAGCATAATATGAGTATTTTTTTACCTTTTCTCCATTATGTTTTAAGAAAGTGAAACACTCATGATACCATTAGATAAGTAGTATCCGTTACATAACATAAAATTATTGAGTCTAAAAAATAGAAAGGAAATTTTATGGGTTGTACTTTATGTGATTCTCGCTGGGATTTCGTTGATATATGGGAATTTATTATGGTATGTTAATTTTTAATTGCAATAGTTTGTTAATTAACTACTCCTATAATATTTCACAATTTATTACCAAAAAAATTAACTATATTGAGATATGTTTAGTTAGATTCACCGGTAAGCATTTTGTTATTGTTAGTTGTTAGCTAAGTTAATATTACTAGCTAAGCCAGCCAGTCAGAAATTTTGTTTTACTTCTTTTACTTTTACTTTCACACGTGTACATATACATATACATATATATACACACACACACACATTGTAATAGTGAAAATAAATGAGAGCCATATTTCACATTTTCATTTCATCTTCTCTCCTCTCATATATTTTTGTCTCTCTTTGGAATATTCCAGGATCACCATTGAAGCTCCTATATGAGCTTCATCCTTGCTCAATGTAACAATCTTAATATGGTATCAGAGCCTACGTAATATGCTCACCTGAGATCTGCCGGAGTTTTTTTTTCAAGACCTCTTTCTCTTCGTTATCTGCTAGGTTTTTTATTTCGCGATTTTGAGCTACAATTTTGTGTGAAGCAAAGGCATTTTCTGCAAGATCGGACAATTTATTCACTATTTTGCTTAGGATATTAGTCAATTCATCATCTAGATCTTCTCTCATGGCGATCAATCAAACTGAAGAACTCACCCCCAATACGAGCAGGAACGATCAACCAACCATCGATGTAAGTAGTCCTCTATACATTCATCCTTCGGATAGTCCCGAAGTGAATCTAGTACCAGTTCCTTTTGATGAAATTGGATATAGGTCATGGAGGAGGAGCGTATTGAGAGCCCTGTCAGTCAAAATTAATTAGGGTTCATAAATGGGGATGGTAGGAAGCCTCTTCCCAGTTCTCCTTAATTTCGTCAATGGGAGAGATGTGACGACATGGTAACTTCCTGTATTCTTAATTCCCTTGCAACGGAAATTTCTAACAATGTTGAATATGTCAACAATTCAGTAAAATTATAGAGAGAATTGGAAAATCGATATGATCAAACGAATGGTGTGAAGCTGTATCAGATTCAAAAGGAGATCAATGATCTTGTTCAAGGATCTTTGGATATTACTGCCTACTATATGCGAACGAAAAGGCTATGGGAAGAATTGAGAAATCTCAGTACCAAATCCTAGTGCATTTGTGTTTGTATGTGTGGGTCAAATGATACTATGCATCAGGCAGAATAGGATAGACGACTCGTCCAATTTCTGATGGGCTTGAACGAAGTCTACACAACAATGCGAGGAAGAATTTTAATGATGAAACCTATAGCAGTTGAGATGTAACAGCTTCCTTATCGACAGCAAGCTGATCCATGTTCTCTTTCCATCGATGGCAGTCAACCTTAACGTGATCAACCTCGCCTCGGAGCTGCCCAATCATTTCCAACTTCTACTGCAGTTGAGACATCAAAGTGTTAACCTGTAATGACTTGGCCGGTCGTTTTTAGAATTTACGCCCCGATCCTCAATTAACTTTTTTCCCATATTTGTTTCTGCTATTGTAAGTTATCGGGAGGAATTATTTGGAATTTCAGAGAGTTTTGGGACACTTAGTTCCTAAATGAGAGCTTAAGTTTTGGAAATTTGACCGTAGTCGGAACAATGTTAATACGGCCTCGAAATGGAATTTCGTTGGTTCCATTAGCTCCGTTGGATTATTTCGGGCTTAGGAGCATGTCCAGATTGTGTTTTGGAGGTCCGTAGCTAATTTAGGCTTGAAATGCCAAAAGTTAAATTTTTGAAGTTTCCGGTTCGATAGTGAGATTTTGATCCGAGGGTCGGAATGAAATTCCGGAAGTTGGAGTAGCTCCGTAGTGTTGAATGTGATGTGTGTACAAAATTTTACGTCATTCAGACGAGGTTTGGTAGACTTTTTGATCGAAAGCGTAAATTTTGAGTTTCTAAAGTTCTTAGACTTGAATCCAACGTTAAATTGGTGTTTCGGTGTTGTTTTAGGTCTTTTAAGGATTGGTATAAGTTTGGATAGTGGTATATGACTTGTTCATGCTTTTGGTTGAGGTCACTGGGGCCTCAGGGTGATTTCGGAGGATTTGTCTGAAGGATTGGAAGTGGTTTGAAGCAGCTGAAGCTGATGATCTCTGTCATAATCGCACCTGCGGTTAGGTCCTGCAGGTGCGGAGCCACAGAAGTGGCGCTAGGACTGCAGAAGTGGAAAGGGGGAGGGTCAGAAGGAGCCGCAGAAGTGGGAGCTTCCCTGCAGAAGCGGATTCTCATCTACATAAAGGCAATCGCAGGTGCGGAAGCCGGGCTTTACTGAATTGTCGCAAATGTGACTTTTGGTCCGCAAAAGCGGGACCGTAGGTGCGGTTTCATGGCCGAAAAAGCAGATTAGCTGGGCAGAACATATAAATAGTTTCCTTCGCGAATTTGAGTTATTTTTTTACCTCTTTTCAAACGGGAAAAAACTTTTAGGAACATTTTTCAAAGGGGATTTCCAAAGGAATTCATTGGGATTTGGGCCATTCGGAGTCGAGTACTCGTGGAAAGAATGTAGGTTTGGGTTGATTTTGAGCTGGTTTGAGGTAAGTGGCTTGCCTAACCTTGTGTGGGGGACCTTCCCCTTAGGATTTGGTAAATTTGTTAATTGAAATGCCTTGTAAGTGAGGTGACAAGTGCGTACTTGTGCTAATTGCTGAAAATCCAGTTTTCGCTAAGTAACTAAGATTGTGTTTTCTTCTCCTGCTATTGCTACTTGCAATTTAAGTCTGTTGTTAGCTTAGGGAAGCATGTCTAAGTTACTTAATTGCTTTATTTGCTCAAATTGTTTTACCTGAATTCCGTGTAGCATGCTAGTCTAGTAATACATGTTTGCCTTGATATGAAGTTGACAATTTTTTAGTATTCTTCTTGTTGCTACTGTGTATTTACATTGGGATGAAGGATATAGGATTCCGGTAGATCCCGCTGCACAGTTATATGGAATTACGAGACCGCACCTGGTAGCTTCTCCCAGTACTGGGTATTTATATTTGGGACTACGGATCGGGATTTCGGTAGATCCCCGCGCACTGATAGTTGGACTACGGGACGGGATCCTGGGAGATCCTTTGGATATATATGATGGACTACGGGACTATATCCCAGGAGATCCACTGGAAAGTTGTAATTGAGACTACAGGATGGTACCCTGGAAGGTACCCCAGTTGCTATCTCTATGATGAGTTGTTCTTCCTTTCCGTGATTATTTTGTCTCCGTTCTAGTTGTTGGTTTTATTTCTATCCTATGTTATTTCTTACTGTTGCACTTAATTATACTATCTTATTCTACACTAATATACCTTGTATTTTATTTAACCTCAGTATGGCCCTGACCTTCCTTGTCACTACCTGACTGAGGTTAGGCTTGGCACTTATTGAGTACCGTTATGGTGTACTCATGCTCTTTCTTCTTATGTTTTTCATGTGCAAATCTAGGTACTGCGACTCAGACTTATCATGCTTGAGACCATGCACTTGTAGAGACTTCGAGGTATATCTGCCGCATCGGCAGACCGAAGAGTCTCTTTCTACTCTTATTTTAAGTATTAGCCCTTCTGTATTTCCTTCTTTATTAGATATTATGGAGTTAGATATTATTAGACATTCAAAAGCTTGTGATCATGAGATTCCGGATTTTGGGAAATGTTATTAGATTTGAGTGTTGATATTCTGTATGTCGGCTGGTATTTCAAACACTATTTTATTTCACTATTTTGGTTTTTAAGTATTTCTTCCGCAAATTTTGTTTATTTTCCGCATTATTAGGCATACTTAGTCGTAGGGACTAGGTGCTATCATGACGGTTGATGGAGGGTGAACTGGGATCGTGACAAGTTGGTATCAGAGCTCTAGGTTCATAGGAGTCATGAATCACAAGCCGATTTATTAGAGTCTCATGGATCGGTACGAAGACGTCTGTACTTATCTACGAGGGGCTATGTAACTATTAAGAAAGTTTCACTTCGTTTGATTTCCTTTTCATATGAGATTTTGATATCACAATTCTAAACTTCTATCTTCTATTCTCTCACAGATGGTGAGTACACGTGCTACCCGAGATGATCAGGCACCCACGCCCCCTACTACTGCCGCCAAAATTCGGGGCCAGGGTAGAGATTGAGGACGCACACGCGGTAAAGCCAGAGCACCCGCGCGAGTTGCCAAGGATGAACCACCAGTAGTGACAGTCGGAGCCCAGGTAACCGATACATCTAATGTTGCTACCACACCAACACTTCAGGAGACTCTAGCACAGTTCATGAGCATGTACACCACTTTGGCTCAGGCAGGGATGCTTCCCCTTGTTGCAGCCAAGTCCTAGGCCAGGGGAGGAGCAAAGACTCCCGCCGCCCGCACTCTTGAGCAGTGAGTGAATGTTGATCAGGCCCCAGAGATTATTCCTGTACAGCCGGTAGCCCCAGCTCAGCCCGAGGAGAGGGCAATAGCTTCAGAGGAGGAGTAGCAGAGGCTAGGGAGGTTCAAGAAGTATCAGCCTCCTACATTTAGCGGGCTAGTCTTATATGATGCCCTTGGATTTCTTGAGAAGTGCTACCGTATTCTTCATACCATGGGTATATCAGGATCGAGCAAGGTTTCCTTCACTACTTTCCAGCTTCGAGGAGACGCCTATTAGTGGTGTTAGACAGTCCGGATGGGGCAGCTTCCCTAACTTGGACTCAATTTTTAGATATGTTCCTGAGAGAGTATGTTCCTCAAAGCCTCAGGGACATATTGCACACCGAGTTTGAATATTTGCGCTAGGGTACTATGACTGTCTCGAAGTATGTTGTCTGTTTCACTAGCTTGGCTAGACATGCACCAGCCTTGGTTTCTACTATTCACGGGATGGTTTGTCAGTTTATTGAGGGCATTATTCCCACCATCATATCTAGCATGGATCGTGAGTTGGAGATGGATATTCATCATCAGCAGGTGGCAAGCATTGCTTGGAGGATTGAGGGTATACATGCTAGGGATAAAGAGGAGAGGGAGGCTAATAGGTCTCGAGAGTCGGGCCATTATTTTGGTGCATGTGACTCAGCTGCAGGTCGTCATGGTAAGGGTTATATGGGTCACCTTGTTCATTCAACTCTTCCAGTAGCCAGTGGCATTCTAGCTCCTCCTAGGCCTCAGGAGCCTTATTATGCACCTCCAATATCTAGCGCCTCTTGCGTAGGGTGCTTTCAGTGGCCAGACCAGTCGACCTGGCCCTAGCCAGTCACAACCGCCATGTCCTCTCAGAGCTTGTTTTACGTGTGGCGACACACGCCATATGGTAAGGGTTTGCCCCAGACTTGGGAGAGGTTCACCTCCACAGATTTCTCAGCCACATCGTGCCTCGCAGAGTTCTCAGGCTATGGTTACAGTTCTACTTGCTACCCCACCTGCTCAGCCAACTAGAGGTGGAGGTCGAGGAGGTAGAGGTTGCCCTCGAGGGGGAGGCCAGGCTAGTTACTATGCTTTTCCTGCCTGTACTGAGGTTGTCGCCTCCGATTCTATCATCACAGGAACTATCTTGGTCTGTCACAGAGATGCATCAGTTCTATTGGATCCAGGCTCCACTTATTCTTATGTGTCTTCTTATTTTTCTCCGCATTTTGGTGTATCTCGGGATTCCTTGAGTTCCCCTGTTTATGTTTCAACTCCTGTGGGAGTTTCTCTTGTTGTGGACCGCATTTATCAATCATGTTTGGTTGCTCTTAGTGGTTTCGAGACCAAAGCTGATCTATTGTTGCTCAGATGGTTGATTTTGATATTATCTTGGGCATGGATTGGGTTTTACCCCCATTATGCTATTCTTGATTGTCATGCCAAAACCTTGACGTTGGCTATGCCAGGTATACTGCATGTTGAGTGGAGGGGTGTTTTAGATCACACTCTCAGTAGAGTTATTTCTTTCTTTAAGGCTCAGCGTATGGTTGAGAAGAGGTGTGACGCATGTCTAGCTTATGTGAGAGATGTCAGTATGGATACCCCTTCTGTTGATTCAGTCCCAATAGTACGGGATTTTTCTGATGTGTTTCCAGCTGACCTTCTGGGCATGCCGCCCGATAAAGATATTGATTTTGGCATTGATCTGTTGCCGGGCACTCAGCCCATTTCTATTCCTCCGTATCATATGGCTCCTACTGAGTTGAAGGAATTGAATGACCAGTTACAGGAAATTCTTGATAAGGGTTCTATTAGGCCCAGTGTATCACCTTGGGGTGATCCTGTCTTATTTGTGAAGAAGAAGGATATTTCTATACGTATATGCATTGATTATCGCCAGTTGAACAAAATTACAGTGAAGAACCGTTATCCTTTGCCTCGTATTGATGATTTGTTTGACCGACTACAGGGTGAACGCGTATTTTGTAAGATTGACTTGCGTTTAGGGTACCATTAGTTGAAGATTCGGGAGATAGATATCTCGAAGACTACTTTTAGGATTCGGTATGGTCATTACAAGTTCCTTGTTATGTCTTTTGGGCTGACTAATGCCCCAGCAACCTTTATGCATCTGATGCACTGTGTATTCCGATTATATCTTGACTCATTCGTGATTGTCTTTATTGATGACATTCTGGTATATTCTTGGAGTTGGGAAGATCATGAGCAGCACCTGAGGACAGTGCTCCAGACTTTGAGAGAAAAGAAACTATATGCTAAGTTCTTGAAATGTGAGTTTTGGTTGGATTCCATGGCATTCTTGGGTCACGTGGTCTCGAGTAAGGGTATTCAGGTGGATCTGAAGAAGGTAGAGGCAGTGTAGAGTTGGCCAAGACCATCCTCAGCTACAGAGATCCGCAGTTTTCTTGGCTTGGCGGGTCACTACCGTAGATTTGCTTAGGGGTTTTCATCTATTGCATCACTTATGACCAGGCTGACCCAGAAGGGTGCTCCGT
This sequence comes from Nicotiana glauca, assembly GCA_026770625.1. Classification (NCBI taxonomy): domain Eukaryota; kingdom Viridiplantae; phylum Streptophyta; class Magnoliopsida; order Solanales; family Solanaceae; genus Nicotiana; species Nicotiana glauca. The sequence goes on along the minus strand of MU679764.1, from coordinate 3,382 downwards.
TCTAGTGGACGGAAAAGTGCGAGGAGAGCTTTCAGAAGCTCAAGATAGCTTTGACTACAGCCCTAGTGTCGACGCCCCCCTTTTTCCTCGCGAAATCGGGTATACGACATTTGGGAAGACAACTCTATTCCCGTTTGGGAGTTGGGTTTTGGATTGGAGAGTCGCCACCTAATGATTATAGTGCATTAGGACACTTTAAGAAGAATTAAAGATGAAAACCAGAGTTGGGTAAGGGCTTGAAATTATCCCGAGGGGAAGGTGTTAGGCACCCCTCAAGATCCACTAGTGTGGTTCCCGGCCATGCTACAATTGTGACTTTAAATGCAAGCAAATAAGTAAGCAAGCAAGCATTGCAAATACGGGAAAACTATTACAAATAAAAAAAAATTTAAAGATGATGAAATTTAGAAGATAACAGTTTTGCAATTTAAGAAGAGATACGCAATGAGGGGAGAGATCAAATAATGATGCAAATAACTTAGGAAAATAAACAGAAACGGAAGTTTGAAAATGGTTTTGGGAAACTTTTGAAAAATCTGAAAATAACAAATTAATAAAGAGGGAGGGGGTCCTAGGTTTATACATTACATGAATCATTCGCACAACACCGGTACCTGATTGTACACATAGTGTTATCGTGTAATCATCATCTCTATCTCTACCCTTCCCACCCCGTTAAGGTATTAAAGCGCGGAACAGTATCGTTTACTTACCGCATGCTACTACCCGTCCCAATCTTATCAGTCCCGGGGGTATTAGGACTTCTAATCCTAAAAGGGAAAGAAATGGATGGAGGCCTTTATGGAGCTTAAAGGATAAAATTCTACTCGACATTCAAAACAAGTAGCAAGTAAGAGGAGAGAACAAACAATCATACAAGGCTCAAATTAACCCCAGAAATCAAACAATCATTTACTTTAGCATGCCTTCACAAATACATGTTTGGTCTTAGATTAAATTTAAGTGGCGAACGGACTAGTTCAACACATGTGTTTTAGGCAGAAAGTCTGCATTAGGCAACTCGGATACAGTTGTCAGGTATTAAGGTATTCCACGCGAGTTATTTAGAAAAGTACTGATTTCAGAAGATAGGCTAATGCAGAAGAGTTTTTGAAAGAAAGAACAAACTACAGACTTAGTTTAGAAATAAATTTCAAAGAAAATCAGCGGACTGTCCGGTTATAAAACACAGAAATAATTGTAAAGAATTTCGGAGAAAAGACAGAACTATCTAAGGAAAAGAGTAAGCTGCAGCACTGTTTTAAAAGATGAGTTCAGGAAGACTAGAATTTAGTTGGAAAACGCTTAGGCGGAATATTAGAAAGGAAACTGTTTCAGAAAAGATGCAGATTTGAAGAACTCAACTTTTAGGACAAATGTACACTGATTCGAGAGAGTTTTATCAAAAAGATTAAGGCTTTTGAAAACGTTACTGAATTAAGGCGTTAAGGACCAGTTAACAGATTATTATCAGACGAATTTGATGCGAAATCCTATAGGCATAATAACTACATTTGATTTTTCAGAACCTGTTGAAGAATTTATGAAGAGATGATTGTTTTTTATTAATCCTACGGTTTGCCTAATGAATATGCATTACCTGTAGATATGATATCTATACATGAATTTTCAGAAAAGCTTAGAATTCCTATAGGCAGGATCTCTACATGCGTTAGTTACAGAATATGAGCGTTAAATCCTATATACATGCTTTCTATGTGATTTGCAGTATAGTTAAACATTAAACCATATAGGCAGGATTTCTAGGTGACTTGCAGCATAATTAAATGTTAAACCCTATAGGCATGGTATCTGTGTGATTGAATCAGAGATGTCAAATAGACCTATAGGCAGGATTTCTAGAAAAAGAGAGTCCTAAAGCATGATATCTACCCTTATTGATGCAAGAAAATAAAGACCCCTCCCACACCCTTTCACTATAATCCCCGAGTTTTATACAAAATTATTACAACCCAATGAATCAAACTAGAAATTAAGAGATACATCAAAAGCTAACAGCTAGATCTGAGCAGCCTAATTCAATCCTAATGTCTAATAACATGTATTTAACCAACTCCGGGATCCAGATTTCCAAAGCCTTCTCATTATCCAGGGTATTTCAAAGTTCCAAGGAATCTCAGGGATCCCCGAGATTGCTTACACCCAAGATTCCATTAGAATTAGGAACAGTGCAGTGTGAAAAAACCAGCTCTCAGGCATCCAAGTTCAGAGGAGCTCAGGGGTCCCAAAGCATGGCTTGCAAGAGAGGGGTAGAACTTATAGCTAGTAATAAGTGCAAAGTGAAAGGGAATTAGGGGGCCACGACGGGTGGTGGTCATACCTAGCCATAAAGTAGGCTGGCACACCCCTGACCACTTGTTTTGGTGAAACAAGTTAGGACCAGACCTTTGAAGGTCAGACCTAAGTCTGGATAGTGATTAAGACACTATCAGACTCAAGTCCAAGGCTCAAACACATTGTCACACCTCCTTTTTCCGGCACCCGCGAGGGCGCAAGAGAGTTTTTCCAATTAAAGGACAATCGAAATGGGATTATTATTAAAGAATCAGAGTCGCCACTTGGGAGATTTTAAGGTGTCCCAAGTCACCGGTTTAATCCCGAATTGAGGAAAATATTGACTCTGTTTAATAGTCCGCGCACTAGAAATCCGGATAAGGAATTATGTTAACTGGGAGAAGGTGGTAGGCATTCCCGAGTTCCGTGGTTCTAGCAC
>MU679754.1:131985-187861 GCA_026770625.1 Nicotiana glauca | reverse complement strand
TAATTATCCAAAAATGCCGCGAAAAATCTAAAAATTGCACACAAAGAAAAATTATTTTATTTTAAATTTTTGGGAATGTTTCTCATATAGGGCAAAAATCACGTGCTCACAACTCCACACACAAGATATACTCATGATCAATATCAACATAGTGCAGAATCACAACTTGAACCTGCAGACACAGCTCCACAACTTGAACCAGCAGACACTGTTCCTGCAGCGGACATTTCACTAGTCCCTGAAGCGGCATTGGACATAGATGCTGGGATGGATGACCTGCAAGACCTTGAAATCCCCACACCTCCTGGATCAGATCAAGCTGAACTACAACCAGTAGAATTAGCACCAGAAGTAGTCCAACAACATGAAGAAGGTGAGACTGCTCATGGAAGGCCAAGCAGAACAATTAGACCACCAATTTGGCTCAGTGATTACATTACTGTTGGGAAATCAAAGGCCCACTGCTCCTATCTATATCCAATCATGTCAACTACACTCATCTTTATCCCAACTATCAAGCTTACTTGGGACCTTTCTCTGTATCAACTGAGCCTAAGTCATTCAAAGAAGCTTCTCAATATCGCAATTGGATTTTAGCTATGCAACAGGAAATTGATGCACTGGAAGGGAACAAAACTTGGGAGTTAGTTCCATTGCCTAAAGGAAAGCAAACTATAGGCTCAAAGTAGATCTATAAGATTAAATACAAAGCCAATGGTGAGATTGACAAGTACAATGCCCGACTAGTGTAAAAGGGATATACACAAAGAGAGGGTCTAGACTATCATGAAACCTCTCTCCCGTTGCAAAAATGGTCATAGTTCGAACAATCATCAGTGTGGCGGCCTCAAAGAATTGGTGCATGTACCAAATGGATGTCAATAATGCCTTTCTTCAAGGGGATTTATATGAAGAAGTCTATATGGATTTGCCACAAGGCTTTCACAAGCATGGGGATTATATGGTATGTAAGCTCTTGAAATCCTTGTATGGTCTCAAACAAGCATCGAGGCATAGAATATCAAGCTCATAGCTGTTTTGGTGGAAGCATGATACTGTCAAAGCCCCCATGATCATTCATTATTCACTAGAAGGAAATGAGACAATATAGCGATCATTTTAATCTATGTTGATGATCTTCTTATTACTGGGAACAACAAATACCTAATTGAAGAAGCAAAACAAACTCCACATGACAATTTCAAAGTCAGGGATCTTGGAGAACTCAAATATTTCCTAGGAATTGAAGTGTTGAGGTCAAAACAGGGCATACTTCTCAATCAGCGAAAGTATGGTTTAGAACTGATCTCAGATGTGGGGCTTAGTGATGCAAAACTATGCTTTAGAACTGATCTCAGATGTGGGGCTTAGTGGTGCAAAACCAGCTTCCACACCAATTGAAGCAAGCATAAGACTCACGACTATTGAATTTGATAGATTGACTGGAGCAACTGATGATCCTATACTTGAAGAAGTGTCATGTTATCAAAAATTGGTGGGTAAACTGATTTATCTTACTATCACACACCCAGACATTTGCTTCCCTGTTAAGGTCCTTAGCCAATTCATGTAGCAGCCCAAGAAATCACAATGGGAAGCAACCTTAAGGGTGGTGAGATATATTAAAAGCAGCCCTAGTTTGGGATTTTTTCTCAGCCATAAGCCAACCACTCAATTGACTGCCTATTGCTACTCTGATTGGGCAGCATTCCCCAATACTAGATGATCAGTCACAGGGTATGTGATTAAGCTATGTGATTCTCTAGTCTCATGGAAGACAAAAAAGCAACATACAATCAGTTGAAGCTCAGTTGAAGCTGAATATCGAAGTATGGCAGCAAGTGTGGCAGAGATTGTATGGCTAGTCGGGTTACTGCAAGACTTAGGTGTGGTTGTTTCTAAACCAATTCAACTTTACTATGATAGCAAAGCGGCCATCCATATTGCTGCAAATCCCACTTTTCATGAGCGTACTAAGCATATAGATATCGATTGTCACTTTGATCGGGAAAAGGTAAAGGAAGGGCTTATTGAGACCAACTACATTGTAACATAGTCTCAACTTGAAGATCTTCTTACAAAAGGTTTGGGAGTTACTCAACACCATCATCTTCTGTCCAAGCTAGGAGTGCTTGATGTCTATCACTTCCTGCTTGAGGGGGAGTAATGAAATAAAGAGAAGCAGATAAAGAAAGAAGAGGCAGAGTAATGCAGAGCATTAAATGTTAGCACTACCACTAACTATGATTAGCTGGCATAGTTAGTAGTTACAAATATATTTTAGAGTTAGTTAATAGTCATGTGATGTGCACGTGTATGAGCTGAGAGAGAACTGTATATAAGTTGTGTATCAGCCTCATTTGCAAGATGAATGAAATAGTTCCTTCTTCTTCTTCCACTCGATTTCTTCCTCTCTAAGAAATGCCCAATCACTCAGATTGCATGGCTCAATTTCACACCTTACCTATTCAATTTTCGAAAAAATTATCCAAAAAAGTTAAGCTATTGACATTATCGAGTCTCAACATATTGAATACATATAAAAACTCTTGAATTGTAACCTCACTTAATATATTTTATGCATTAATCTAGTATTGTTCCTTTGTGCTCGAAAATACACCATGTTAAAATGTTAAAGAATACGAAAAGGAAGAAGGATAACAGTTATTCAATTCACATCGAGAAAAAAGAATGAAACTTTCGAATGACAAATAAAATTTAGCTATGAATCAACGATCACCCAAATGGAATCAAATTTACGATATGAACGAGGCAACCCTTGTGATGAAATTCACATTAATCCTTTCCCTTTTCCACATGGGAATCTCTATGTTCTGTGCTAGCTTGGATTTTTTATATTTATCTTTAGACAAGATGTCTCAAACATATCTCAAGAAGTTTGCAACATCTTAAAGAATATTTCACACATTTGACAGGATGTTTTGAACATCCTCATAAAGTTTAAACATCATTCAGGATGTTTGGAACATCCTGATAAAAGTTTAAACACACTTTCCCTTTAGACACATTTGTAGATTTAGTACCTCAAGCTCCAATATTTATTTTGAATCAAGCAATTCAAAGTATCTATCAATTTTCTCTCAAGTGAAATACAAGGAAGTGTTGTGAATACACTATTCGATCTTATAGTGGTTGTTGGACCAGATGTAAACTTTAAAGTTTTTCATGGAATATTATCTTTTGATGTATGTATCAGATTATATTTATACTTTTTTAGAATTGACTTCTTCATATTTTCATTATGTTATCAGAAGCCTTTCAGGCCATCTCCATCGCTTCCTTCATTTGCTATATTGCAGCCGGTTTTTGGAGAAATTTGATTCTAATGCTGCTGCATTTTTGGCTGCACAACGAGGGATGAATAATGTCACTCTAAATTTGGATTGACACTTTTCATTTCTTCCATTACTATTTTCTATTACTTAATTATTACTTTTTTTAATTGACTCTTTAACGTACCTAATTATGTTTATGTAATATCTTTATAATGTTAATTTTTTATGTAATATCTTTATAATGTTAATTTTACATGTTAACTTTGTCGTATAATTTTGATAAATTAATTCGTACATTTATTATCTATAAATATATATAATCTATAACATTTGCTTACAAATTATATACTTTAAAAATTTATGGTATAAAATAATTTTATGTTAAATGTATATATAAGAAAAGAATATAAATTATATGTGGAGGAATCGGCCTTCGAACGACTTGAATCTAGCCACAAACAACTTAATACAATCAATACTAGCTATAAAAATCAATTCCAAGTTCTTTAAGCAAAGTCAAAAGTCAACCCAAAAGTCAACCCTGGACCCACTCGAAATCCAATAAAATTTATAAAATTCGGTCACCCGTTCAATAACGAGTCCATAAAATGGAGGCAAATGTTAGAGATGGCCTCACAATTTATAGTATGTTTTATCTTTTTTTTTTTCCGGCAAATATTTCTCATTTTCGTTTTTGTATATTTGACTTTTCAAATATATAATTAATGAATTCTACGTGTATTTATCGACTTGTGGACTTTCAAGGGCATTTTGGTCTTTTACCCAAATCTTCCAATTTTCCTCCACGGGACTTGCGGATCCCTGCTCAGTTTTAACAAAATTAAATCTCTCTTTTATTTTATTTTATTTGTTGGTATTCTTTTTCTAACCTCATTCTATGGTATTAATGTTTCCCCTCTAGACACTTGATTCTTGAAACAGATTAGGAACCCTTTCCAAAAAATTTTCAACCTTTGGTCAGCAGCTTAAAACCTTGATTACCTTCAAAAATTTTGCTAGTTACTATTAGTGACGGTTTGAGCACGTAATCTCTTCATCTCGAATTGAAGATGTAATATCTATTCCCACGAGCTAATTATTTCTTCTATATTTCACTCAATTTGACTAGCAAGAAAATATTATATTTTTGAGTTGTATTAATCAGATTGCATGTGCTAGTTTAAAGCATATCCTTGTTCTTTTGTTCTTGTAACGATTGAATATATTCCAGTCAAATTTCATTTTCTTCGCCTTTAGCCTCTTCAAGAAATCAGCCACTATAGTTGGCTTTTTGCAAGTGTTTTCCTTAATTTTCATCCTAGCCAAGGACGTTTCAATAAAACTCGTGGCCTAAAGTTAAATATTAATAAGGTTTTTTTTGTCCATAGTATAGTATTCTACAAAATATAGTATTAATATTTACATTATTTTTTTTCTTTATTTCTGTCTATAAGGTAGTTATCATATAAAATATAATATTAATATTCACATTAATAAAAAAATTCAAGTTAATAAGATGTTAACCATATATTTAAAATGTGTTACTTTGGATCTTATTGTAAAAAATATTTTTTACCAATATCATGGTTTGAATAGCTTAATTCAAAATTCCAACATATTTCTATTGTTAAAAAATAACTTTTTCTACTTTTATAAGGAATTTGTACTTTTTCTCCTTTTTCCGGTAAACTTCAATATTGTCTAAGCGAAAATAAAATAGAAAATCCATAATGCGATATATGGGCTCCAAAATTTTAGGGGCCTAAAGCAAAGGCTGTACTAACGGAATTTTTATCTCTTGTAACAAATGTTGATACCTTATTTATTTTAAATAAATATCCTTTAAAAATTATATTCCATATCTACCTTTTGATTTTTATATCCAAATATCTATTTATGGTCACCTCCATAAATAGATTTTTCTCCACCCCCTCTCTCTCTCAAAACGCTGTATTCATCTCCAAATACCGTGAAAAACAAAAGTGGATTCAGAGGATATAACCCATGAAATAGGTAAGAAAAAGAAAAAATGGTGGTGGTAGGGTTAATTGATAAAAGCACCAACTCCACTAGACCGGAAGTGGATCCCCGCCTTCTCAAAGCCATCAAATCAGTGGTCCATTCCTCTGATTAGGGGTGTACATGAGGCGGTTTGATTCGGTTTTTTATTAAACCAAAATCAAACCAATTATGTCGGTTTACTAAATTCATAATCAAATCAAACCAACACCAATTCGGTTTTTTCGGTTTCGGTTTTAGTCGGTTTTTTCGGTTTTTCGGTTTTTTCGGTTTTTTTTTCGGTTTTCCTTTTTAGTTATATTATTCTTAAAAAAGAGATCAAATAATCACCAATTATCTGCATGATTACTATTTTTGTTAATAATATATGAGGAATATCAATTATTCGTATAAATTATAATTCCAAGACTTTCCATAATAGAAAATGACAACAAACATGCGATAAAACAAAGCACCGTAAATTCGATAAACCTCAACACTAAAATAATCACCAATTATGTGAGCAAAATAACAAGCATGAAGCTCGTGTGATGTGGGGGCATGGTTTCCAATATTTGGGGTTCTTTGATTTTGGAATTGGAACATAGGGAAGATATGAAATAATCTATTTTATTGTTTTTTGTCTTGTTGGGTTTTAGTTTGGGCTTGATATTTAGGTTATGAGATAGAATCTACTTAGTGGATAGTGAATTTACAATCTCACAAATAAATAATATCTCAAGACATTGAAACTATAAAATAGTTTAGAAAATACTTACAAATTATATTTTAATGATTATTTTTTATGTATAAAATTTTTAAAATTTATTTATATATAACGTCGGTTTGGTTTAGATTCGGTTTGACTTATTTTTTGTTAATGCCAAACCAAACCAAGAGCGATCGATTTTTTATTTTCCAACACCAAACCAACCAAACCAAACCACAAGTCGGTTTTTTTCTTCGGTTTGACTTGGTTCGTCGGTTCGGTTTGACTTGATTGTTTGGCTTGTACATCCCTACCTCTGATTCGTAGCTCCGACTGGCCACACATACCCTAATGTCCCTCATGAAACGTGACCACTCTCAGGTCCCCCACCAATCTTTATAGTATTTGCACAGTACAATTTTGGTCGATGATTTTTATAGGGTAAATTGAGGCTGACAATGGAGGTTCGAAATCTGCTATCGACTAGACGACATTAGGGTTATTCTTGAACAAAGACGGCAGTGTTTGGGGCTGAACAACTTGAAGAGTCTGTTGCCTTTTTTTCATTGTATTTTAATGTATCTAGTTGTATTCTATGTATTTCATTGTATTCATTGTCTTTTTTTATTATTGTATTTCAATGTATTTCATGTATTTCATTATAATCACTGTCTCGCTATATTCCATGAATATATTTACATCTATGACTGTTAGTTCTGAGCCTTATTTGACTTTGGGACATATCGAATGTAATTTGTTAATTTGTGTTCTAAAGCTTAATTGTTTCAAATATACAACGGCAAAGGGCCAATATATCTCTATATTTTTGAAAATGGTCTAAAAATAACTCTCACTATATTGTTTGGTTATTTACACCCTGCCGTCATAATTTGGAATAAAAAGACTCTTATTTTGGATAGTGTCACGTGACAGCACCATATTAAAACAACCCATTTCTTTTTTTTCCGATCCATTTTAAAGAAATACACCAACCGACTCACAAACCCAAAAGTGGTGACAATTGAAGTTTTTTTATGAGCAAACTTCAAATATACTTTATAATAAAAGTGAATATTGACATATATTTTTATAATACCCTAATGTCCCTCATGAAACGTGACCACTCTCAGGTCCCCCACCAATCTTTATAGTATTTGCACAGTACAATTTTGGTCGATGATTTTTATAGGATAAATTGAGGCTGACAATGGAGGTTCGAAATCTGCTATCGACTAGACGACATTAGGGTTATTCTTGAACAAAGACGGCAGTGTTTGGGGCTGAACAACTTGAAGAGTCTGTTGCCTTTTTTTCATTGTATTTTAATGTATCTAGTTGTATTCTATGTATTTCATTGTATTCATTGTCTTTTTTTATTATTGTATTTCAATGTATTTCATGTATTTCATTATAATCACTGTCTCGCTATATTCCATGAATATATTTACATCTATGACTGTTAGTTCTGAGCCTTATTTGACTTTGGGACATATCGAATGTAATTTGTTAATTTGTGTTCTAAAGCTTAATTGTTTCAAATATACAACGGCAAAGGGCCAATATATCTCTATATTTTTGAAAATGGTCTAAAAATAACTCTCACTATATTGTTTGGTTATTTACACCCTGCCGTCATAATTTGGAATAAAAAGACTCTTATTTTGGATAGTGTCACGTGACAGCACCATATTAAAACAACTCATTTCTTTTTTTTCCGATCCATTTTAAAGAAATACACCAACCGACTCACAAACCCAAAAGTGGTGACAATTGAAGTTTTTTTATGAGCAAACTTCAAATATACTTTATAATAAAAGTGAATATTGACATATATTTTTATAATAAAAGTGAATATTGACATATATTTTTATAATAAAACACTGAAAAAGCATTAACGGATTTTCCATGTAAGCGCAATTTTATAACATTATAAAGCAGAATGTAAAACAATTTTTGGTTAACTATGTAGTATGCACTATAAAAAATAAAAAATGGTGAAAGAAAATAGTAAAATGTTTTTGCACTCTCAGTAGAGCCGTTACTTATAATTCTAATATTGTGTTGAGTCTGTTGACCAAATTAAATCATTCCTTTTTTTCTTTTTAATTATCATTCCTTTCTTATCTTTTTTATTGACAAGAAATTTACGAAGTTTAGATTGGGTGGGTCGGGTGGTGGATTTCTTTAAAATGAATCAGGTAAAAAAATAGGTTGTTTTAATCCGGTGCTACTACGTGGCACTCCATCCAAAATAAAGGTATCTTTGTTTCAAAATAGAAGGGTATGTGCATAGATAACCCAATAATATAACGAAAGGTATTCTCGTACCATTTTCGAAAGTAAGTGATATATTTGGCCCTTTGCCGAATATACAAATACTGCAACCTGGACTTTAGACACATAGCAACCATGATAATATATACTTTCCTCTCCTGACCTACTAGCTGTGCGTTTCTGTTCCAAATTGACTCTGGAAAACTAGAAGATGCTGCTGTAATTTTAGTAGGAACTTGAACTCGAATCAGAATACAAAAGAAGCCACATTCATGGTGGTTTCTTGACATCATGAGTCTTCATTATATCCTTGTTTTCTTTCACTTAAGATCTTTGTTGCCAGTGGCCTATACCTGATGCCAGTATATTTTAGCATCTACAATATCTTACTCTTGCATTTAGTAACAGGTTCTTTCTTAATGTTTCTAATCCACAGTTTTGAGTTGCAATCTTTGTTCCGTGAACTCTAAATTTTGTGACAACCAATTAAGTAGTGAAAGTTCCACAGCCAAAAATCATATTCTTTTATTACGATCCCACTACTGGAAAGAAAGCTAGACATTGGGTACACCGGAAAAACAAAAAGATACATCAAAATATGAGTACACATACAAGCAATAACAGGTAATAAGTAGCAAAGCTGCTATTAACTGTTGAGAATAAATCCCAACAGTAATAATATTTACGGTAATAAAAGCGGAATAATAATATAGCAGTGAGATACGGTAATCAACAAGAATAAAAGAGTGACAGTGACACCAAGATTTTTACGTGAAAAACCCTTATGAATAAGAGAAAAAACCACGACCCCGAGAAGAGCAACTGATATCATTATAGTAAGAAATTTTACACTTTGTAGGCTCGAGTAAAGTATTACAAAGACCACTACAACACTCAAAAGAAATAACTCTCTTTTGATATTCCACCTCACTACAATATCGCTCACACTCTCTATTTTCCTCACAGACTATTTCTTATACCCTGTCTGTGATGCCTCACTCTTTCTTTCTCTCTTTGTTGGTGTGTTTGAAGAAGTGAGAAAGCACCTCCTTTAATAGGAAAAAATAAGCTTGGGATCCAAGTGTGCTTCAGGAGAATTTTAATTCTCCTCCACATCTTTGCATACTTTGGCTCCAAGTAAAATCTTCCGCCAAGCTTCTCTGCCAAAGTAAATTCATAGAAAAAATAGGGACAAGGCTATTGCCAACTAAATCTCCCCCTCCCATCTCATTCACCTGAAGGAGGTAACACCGGGGTTTCTAGTTTGAGTGCATGCTGACAAGTTCTTTGCATAGCTTGAACTTGTCTCTTGGTACCACCTTGGTCAGCATATTTGAAGGATTCTCACTTGTATGGATCTTCTTGTGCTGCATAGATCCATCCTCTATCTTTTCTCGAATCCAGTGATATCTCACGTCGATATACTTCGTCCTTGCATGATACATGGTGTTTTTGTTCAAGTCTATTGCACTTTGACTGTCGCTATAGACTGTATATACCTTCTGGTTCAATCCAAGTTCTTGAAGAAACCGTTTTAGTCATACCATCTCCTTGTCAGCTTCAGTAGCGACAATATACTCTGCTTCAGTTGTAGAGAGTGCGACACACTTCTGCAATTTCGACTGCCAGGATGTAGCTCCTCCTGAAAATGTGAACAAGTATCCGATAGTAGATTTACGATTATCAAGATCACCTGCCATATCAGCATCCGTGTAGCCCTTCAAGATTGGATCAGATCCTCCAAAACACAAGCAATCTCCTACAGTACCTCTTAGGTACATGAGTATCCACTTGACTGCTTCTCAATGTTCTTTTCCAGGATTTTCAAGGAACCTGCTAACAACACCAACTGCATGAGCAATATCAGGTCTGGTGCATACCATTGCATAAATCAAGCTTCCAACTGCTGAAGAATAAGGAACTCTAGCCATGTTCCCTTTCTTCTCCATTGTTGTAGGACACATCTTCTTGCTCAACTTCCAATGACTAGCAAGAGGTGTGCTGACTGTCTTAGCATTCTTCATGTTGAAGCGTTCTAGTACACGTTCAATGCACTTCTCTTGGGACAGCCACAACTTTCTACTTGTTCGCTCTTGAACAATCTTTATTCTCAGAATTTGTTGTGCTAGGCCTATGTCCTTCATGTCAAAGTACTTAGATAAGTCTCCCTTTAACTTTACAATCAGCTCTTTATCTTGTCCTACTATCAACATGTCCACATACAACAATAATATAATAAAGTTGTTATTAGAGAATCTTTTGAAGTATACACATGGACCAGAATATGTCTTTATGTAAGTTTGACCTTTCATGAATGAGTCAAACTTCTTGTACCACTGCCTTGGTGCCTGCTTCAACCCATAAAGACTCTTATTCAGTTTGCACACCATGTGTTTCCTTTCGGATACTTCAAATCCTTCTCGCTGATCCATATAGATCTCCTCTTCCAAATCTCCATAAAGAAATGCAGTTTTCACATCCAACTGCTCTACTTCAAGATCTAGGCTAGCTGCTATGCCTCAAGATTGTATGAATAGAAGTCATTTTGACAACAGGTGAGAAAATTTCATCAAAATGAATACCTTTGTTCTGTTTGAAGCCTTTAACCACCAATCGAGCTTTGTTTCTAACCAGCTTGCCATTTCCATCTTTCTTGAGTTTAAAGACCCATTTACATTTGAGTGGTCTTTTACCCTTTGGAAGTTCAACCAGGTTGTACTTGCCATTTTCTGTAGAGATTCCATCTCTTCTTGCATATCTTTCATCCACTGGTTCTTTTCTGGATATGACAACACCTCTTTAAGACTTTTTTGCTCTCCCTCATCACTGATGAGGACATACTCCGTGGAAGGGTACCTGCATGACTGTACCCTTGGCCTCTCTGATCTCCTTAGAGGTTGAGGTTATTTTTCTTCCCGAGTGGGATACTCTGCTTGCTCAACATCATCATCAAGTTGCTCCCCCTGCTCAGTAACCTCACCAGGTTGCTCTCCATGCTCGACAACTTGGTCGGTCGTACTTTCTAGACTTATGGGATAGTTAGAAGAATAAGGAATGGTAACAAGGTTAGGGATTATACCATTCTTTGTCTTCTCTGACTGATCATCTACAACTCCAACTTCACTTTCTCAGAAGATTACATCTCTGCTTCTAATGAACTTCTTCTTTACAAGATCCCACAATCTGTACCCGAACTTTTCATCTCCATATCCGATGAATATTCAAGGAACGGATCTATCATCCAGCTTTGTTCTATGCTCCTTTGGTACATGTGCAAAAGCTCTGCAACCGAACACCTTTAGATATGAGTAGGACACCTCCTTGTTAATCCAAACTCTCTCTGGGATGTCAAACTCCAATGGAACTGATGGACTCCTATTGATTAGGTAACAGGCTGTCTGAACTGCTTCACCCCAGAATGACTTAGGCAGTTTAGCCATTCTGAGCATGCTTTTCACCTTCTCAACAATGGTGCGGTTCATCCTCTCAGCGACACCATTGTGTTGTGATGTTCTAGGAACTATCTTTTTATGTCTGATCCCATGACTTAGCAGTACTCTTCAAATTCCCTTGAAGTGTACTCAACTCCATTGTCACTTTGGAGACGCTTTAGCTTTCGACCCGTCTCCCTTTCCACCAGAGTATGAAACTTCTAGAAAACTTGAAACACCTGATCTTTAGTTTTCAAGATATAAACCCACAATTTACGTGAAGCATCATCAATAAAAGTAATAAAATATTTGTTACCGCCCATCGATTCAATTTCAATTGGACCACAAACATCAGAATATACAAAATCAAGCATCTTCAATTTTCTTTGAGACGATGTCTGAAATGAGACTCTATGCTGCTTACCAAATAAACAATAGTCACAAAGTTTTACTGTTGTACCTTTGGCAAAAGAGTTAGTGATTTCCTGGCAAGAATCTGCAATCCTTTCTCGCTCATATGACCCATTCTTTTGTGCCACAAATCTGCAGAAATCTCATCTTGTGCCGAGTTCAATTCACCTCGGTATATTTCTGCATTTGTATTGTACAACGTGCCACGAGCAACTCCCTTTGCAATCACCAATGATCCCTTGGTAAGTATCCACTTTTGTTTTGCAAAATAGTTCTCGTACCTATCTCGATCCAAAGCAATTTCCGAAATCAAGTTCATCCGCAAATCAGGTATATGTCGCACGTCCTTTAGAACCAATGTGCTTAGAACCAATGTGCATCCGACATTTATCCTGATACAAATGTCACCAATCCCCGCAATCTTTGAGTAACTTGTGTTATCCATTATCACAGTGCCGAAATCACCTGCTACATATCTGAAAAAAAGATCTCTTACCGGTGTGGCATGGTAAGTTGCCGTTGTGTCAACCACCTATTCTGACTCTGGACCTGCCAAGTGCATGTATTCCTCTTCGTTATTTATGAAGAGAACAACATTATCATTATTTTTCACCATGGCGGTTGTGTTGTCGTCATTCTTCTGGCTACTGCTTTCACCTTCCCCCTTCCTTAGATTTGGGCAGTCTCTTTTCAAGTGACCCGGTTGGTCGCAACTGTAGTAATTTATGGCTTTTGACTTGGATCGGTTCTTGGACTTCCCACGAGCTCCAGATTTACCATAATTGCTTGAACTCCTTTGATAACTTCTGCCTCTACCTTCTGTGATGAGAGCCTGTCCTTGATTTTCAGGTTCTTTCTCATCTTCTCATTGAGCAGAAGAGCCGATGTGACGTTTTTCAACTCAATGGTAGTCTTACCGTGCAGGATAGTTGTTGCTAAATTTTCGTACGAAGATGGCAACGAGTTCAACAGCAAGATGGATTTATCTTCTTCCTCGATTTTCACTCCAAGCTTGGCAAGCTGCGTGATTAGTCCGTTAAATACATTTAAATGTGACAAAAAATTCGTACATTCACCCATGTGTAAGGTGTATAACTGCTTCTTCATGTATAATTTATTTGTCCGCATTTTGGACATGTATAGGCTTTCCAACCTTGTCCAAATACCACATGCGGTGTCTTCATCAATGATGTTATTTACCACATCATCTGATAAGTGCAACCTGATTGCACTAGCAGCCTTTTCATCCAAGTCAGCCCAATCCTCAACTTTCATGGTATCAGGCTTTTTGGCATCAACATCTAATACCCTGTGTAATCCCTGTTGAATGAGCAAATCCCTCATCCTTCTTTGCCATGTTGAGCAAATGCAATCTCCGTTGAATTTTGCTACATCGTACTTTACTCCGGACATTTTTTTTCACCGAGTATAGTACTACAGACAGTGAATATTATTTGTGTGAACGAGCAGAACTTGTGCTCTGATACCAGTTGTTGGAAATAAATCCCCACAGTAATAATATTCACGATAAAAAAGCGGAATAATAATATAGCAGTGAGATACAGTATTCAACAAGAATAAAAAAGTGACAATGACACCAAGATTTTTACGTGGAAAACTCTTCTAAATAAGGGGAAAAAACCACGACCCTGAGAGGAGCAACTGATATCACTATAGTAAGGAATTTTACACTTTGTAGGCCCGAGTAAAATACTACAAAGACCACTACAACACTCAAAAGAAATAACTTTCTTTTGATATTCCACCTTACTACAATATCGCTCACACTCTCTATTTTCCTCGCATACTATTTTCTTATACCCTATTTGTGATGCCTCGCCGTTTCTTTCTCTCTTTATTGGTGTGCTTGAAGAATTGAGAAAGCACCTCCTTTTATAGGAGAAAATAAGCTTGGGCTCCAAGTGTGCTACATGAGATTTTTAATTCTCCTCCGCATCTTTGCATACTTTGGCTCCAAATAAAATCTTCCGCCAAGCTTCTCTGCCAAAAGTAAATTCATAGGCAAAATAGGCACGATGCTATTGCCAACCAATGGGATGGACCCCGCACTAACATGGAGTGCCAGCTCCTTCAAAGCTCTTGCGCAGTGCATTTTTTGGAACCCACATTCTATTATCTGATTGGAGAAAAAGTGACAGATAGGTGATGTTCAATCAATATTCCAAGCACACTGAAAAGAGCCTCAAAGCTCTCAAAGCTACTAATTTGAACCCATAACTTTACCATCAGAATGAAGACCTTATGAATATTCCAAGCACACATCTCAGAGCTGCTGGTTCGAGCCCATAACTTTACTATTAGAATCGAGACCTTATGGCTACTGAATTGTCTATTTGAGAATGCATGCACAACATACTACATTTACAGACATTCCACATAACCTCACGTCTTGGCTACTGAATTCTCTCTTTGGAAATGCACAATAACCCACAGCATAGACATTCCACATCATAGAAATAACTCTATGCAGAGAGCTACATGTTTATATGCGGCTGGAAAATCATGTCATAACTCATCACGTAAACTAGACAGGTCGATGATACAGCTAAATTTAGTTGAAGAATCAAGATAGCAAGTATGGGTTAACAGAAACTAACTGCAAGAATGGAAGAAAGTTCCAGGTAAAAAGGAAAGAATCAGACTAATCCATTCTGACTATATTCTATACTAATTCTTACAAAGTTTTGTCATTTCTAGAAGGCAACATCCGGATGCAAGATATAGCAATCAAAATGAAGCTGATCGTTTCAAGACAGGCTTCAGTTGCTTATCTTCCTCAAGCGCAATCATTCCCAAATGAGATGGGTCTTCAAGCATCATCTTTGCCACCAAATACCCAGCTATTGACCATGTTTGGTATTTACGTGCTTGCTTGCCTATGAATCGGCCAAGTTTTCCATCATAATATTCAGGCCACCCATCCTTGGACAACCGAAGTTCAGCAAGTTCAATGGCACGTCTTGCAATCTGAGGCCTCCCGGTCTTGATACACGCTGCTGTGAGGAGCCATAGTAGCACTGTAGCCAGAGACAAAATCAAATATGAGAATGCTCTACACAATTTTAGAGAAGATATAAGACTACTAAAGAATTCATATGGCAAGTCAAGATCTCTTTTTTAATAATTCTTAAGCTTTTGATCGTTGTAAGACCATCTAAGCTGAATTAGAATGGAATTTCTTGATAAAGGCTCAAGATAGGCCATATAAGGAAAAACACAGTAAGTAAATACTATACATGAGATGAGCGGCACATCCATGAAAAGAAACTTTTCCGTCATTGACAGCTTCTAGAGAATTGAAGACCCAGTTTTAGGCAGTTTCAGAAGTCCTTGTGTTTGTTTTACAAGGAACTAAAAGAGTAATTCAATAGCTCAACCAAATTACATTTTTCAAATATCATTAAAATAACCTTTAAACTATAATTAAAGAACATTTTGCTATTCCCTGAGATGATCATCACTATTCTATTTCAAACTTCAGTATACACCCAGGAACATATAGGTACCTGGCCATGATCCCCCATTGTGGTAGCTCCATCTAGTGTTTTTTGGATCACATCCGGTTACAATCCGCCACTCATGACCCTCTATAGCCGGATAACAGACCTTCAAAGGCATCTCTCCTACCAATTCATGCCAACGTGACTCAATAAGATCCATGATCTTAGTTGCCTGTTCTTGGGTTGCTAAGCTAGATAAAATTGCAATACAGTTGCCCAAGCAGAACCAACGGAAATCCATGTTTGAAGGACCAACATTTCCAATGAAATAGCCACCACAAACTGGCATGAAATCAAAAACCCATTCTGGTAGAGAATCAGGCATGATATTAAACTTGTTGACTGCTGTGTGGGAATATTCTTCAGTTTTATATCTGTATATGTCATTAAGTTGCTTTAAGTCAAGCCAAAAGTAATTTCTCATGTGATAGCTCAACGCATGCAGTCTCTTCACAATTCGTTCTATGAACTCCTTCCCTTCAGCGTCATGCTTGAGTAAAAGAAGTGCACACCTTAAAGCCATGAAGAATAGTGCTTGTATTTCTATTGGGTATCCATAAACACCCTGATAATGTTTGTGTATCACAAAGTAGTCAGTGAAACTTCAGGGTAAAAGTGCATACTTGAGCACAAAAGATATAGAAGAACTAGTTTCTTATAGTTGCAGAAAATGTTTGCAAATTGTGCTATGCAGATGTAAAGGTTAATATGAGAGAGGGGGAGATAAAGCGAGATCTGCATATGAGAAATGTTTAGGAAATTCCAGACAGAGATACCACTTATGTCTCAATATAACTAGATGAAGAGGTAATCAGAAAAATGACGCTTATATGTGTGGTATGTGAAAGCATTCTAGGGACACCATCAATGTTGGCCATTCAGTTCAGCTGATAGTATTTATTGGATAATTTTGTATAAGAACATTCCAAATTGCATTAGCAATTGGAAGTTTGGAACAAATCTAACACCTCTGACGCAAAAAAAATAAAAAAATAAAAATTGAGCTCCAACTTCCCACTCCTTAATTTGGTAAAATACTAACATGAGAGTGATGATTTGAGTTTGCAAGGATGACAACCCTCGTAACTTGAATTTACAACCACCATAAAACTTCAGTATACCAAACATATGGAGACCTGTCTCTATCATTTCAGGACAGTGAAAACAAGCATAAACAAGAATGAAACTCACCATTCTACGATCTATCATACTGCATCCGTCGGCACAAAGAAGAGTTGGAAATGTGTCAAACCCTTCTGAAAGGCATAGACTGAGTATCAGGCGCATACCCTTCTGGCATTCAGGCATCTCAGATAGGGAAGTGTCCCCTGTAGACTTTGTGTATGCACGAAGTAATATAATCCACCAAAAACCAGAATCAACAGGAGCCACTCTTCCTATTGCACTCTCACCAAAATCTGCGATTAATGTCTCGGTATTTCTAACTGGATCATGGAGTACTTTGAAACTAGCTGGCATTACACCTTCTCCCAATTGGAATCGATCTATCTTTTTCTCCCATGATTGAAGACGAAGAGTCTTCAAGATGAAATTCTTCACAATTTCTGGTTCCCCATTCATCAGAAAAGCAAGCGCACTTGGAACAAAGTCTCTGACAAACACCTAAAGTTATAGATGGCTGTTAACAAACATCTTGATCATGAATAACAACCACTACAGAACTTTTGTACAACTTACTCTTCCAAATGCCACAAAGAGAATCACTTTTTCATGTCTTTAGAAAGGTTTATTTAATTACAAACAATCATATTAACCAATGATTTTTGAAATATGTCAACTCAATTGCTCAGTAGACCAGACTTCTTTTTGACAGCATATAAAAAAATTTCCAGTCCTGAAATTAGTGTATTCAAAGATAGCTAGAGTGGAGATCCCAGTAAATATGAATTTGGAAGGGGGATAGAGTGCAATAATACACATTATTGGGATGCAAGGATAAAAACTTTCATCATTACAATGATAAAAAAACTATAGCTCATTATTTGAAAACCTACAAAACAAGCTCAGAGGGATAAGATGGCATCTCAACTCCCCTCTGAGTAGAGGATGTTCTTGCAATTACCATAATTTATCTAGAGCCAAACATAGTTGACCGACAAACTTTTGTCTTGCAGTGGATGGCTATGAAAGAGCACTTAGTATTTGGACCAAGAAGCCTAAGAGAGTGATAGTACATGATTCCTAAAGGTAAAACTACTTTGACCAGATTAATTTTACTACAGAGTACAATTATCCCATCCACAGGTACTAAGCTGTTTTCTATTGTTAAAGAGTGGGAAAATTACTCAATCAAATTAACTACAGATAACTTTTAGCAAGGTAATGGACTGCAGAGTATGTAATGTCAAATTAGTGATTCAAACTAAGCAAAAATAAAATTCTTCCTCAGACCACTACGAAATTAACTATTTAAAACAACAATGAACGATACAGTTGACCTTGTAACGACATAAGACACGTTACCTGATCATAGTTAAGCTTTTCGTCCGAATTATCTAGTGCAGCAATAGTCCCAACAGGCTGCCCACGAAAGTGCACCAAGGTACGCCTCAAAGCTTCCCAAGCCTCAGCAATCATAGGATTTGGCCCAGGTCCAAAAGGTGACCTAGGGGTAGTGAACCCCGATCTTTTTGATGGTGAAAAAACACCATCAAAGTGGTCCAAAGCACGGAAGAAATTTTCAGCTCTAGAAGGGGGATGGGGAGAGAAGCCCAGTTGAGTATCAGTAAGGGACCTCTCAAGTGAGCCCTGCCTCTCAACATTCAAGTGTCTTGGCCTAGGTAACCTCGAGAAATCAATGTCTTCCAATTCGGCCACACTACTGAAAGAGTCAACATTTCTTATACTACCACAATGATTCGATACATCCCCAGAAAGTGTTGACATTCTTGAAGGCTGAAGCCTCTAGGTAAAGGATTTACAAGCTATTTAGAGGCTCAACAATCTGCAATGAAATGAGAATTCAGCAGCATGCATTACTGATAAAAGTTATAAACAAGGGGCAGAACTTGAAGTAGCTAAACGAGCCTCCAATAGCAGGCACATTAGGCCATTTTGATATGTTATTAATCAAACATTAGTGCCCCTCTAGAGTATGTATGTCATTTAGCAATGAAACCAAAAGCAAAGAAGAAAAAAGCAACTGTGTGTTCCATACAGATCAAGACTAGTACTCAGGGCCAGATGCATTATTAGTTATGGGTTCAATCGAACCCAGTAATTTTGGCTTGAACCCTATATGTATTAAAAATGCACTAGATAAGTACAAATAATTAATTTTGAAAGCTGTGGTAGAATCAGTGAATCACGAACTCGAACCCATAAAGTAATTCAAATCCCGGATCCTATGCTAGTAGCATGACTCATTAATCATATTCTGCACGGGGAAGAATTGCAGTAGAGACGTTAATTTACCCAATGTAACAACTCAAGAAATCGAGTGCACCTTAGATACAATAATCATGATAAACTCTTTTTTTATTTTCATAAACCCTGTTACCTTTTGTTTCTTCATTGGAACCAAACGGGTAATTTTCACATTCAGATGCATAAAATTCAATAAAATCATGAGATTCCATAAAAACCCATATTTAAAATTTCAACCGGACCTAACCCAATGCATGCATGTACTATCACTAACTTATCTCCGAAAAATCATAAAAAATGAAGAAGACAACAACAACAACAACTAGTTGACGTTAGGTATATGAATTTATCTCTATCTATTAATTTCACAAAAAAAGTAAATAACAATAAAGAAGAAATCACGAAAGAAACCATGTTCTTGAATGGGCATTTGAAAACTTACACATACGACGACGTCTGAAATCGGATGAAAAGCGAGAAAGTGCGAAGACATCAATGGCTTTTGGTTGTGTGTGTGTGAGAGAGAGAGAGAGACAGAAAATGGTGACAGGTTGGTCACAGATCAATGGAGGGTAATGGTTTTTTGGAGGGTTGCATTGTGGACGTACACCATAAGCATAAAGGTTGAGCAAAACTCTATGCTGTCTCACACCGTCACGGAGAGTACGTGAATATGTATGCCCAAACCGATCACTCAAATCTTTTTTGGCGTTTCGGATTTTTCCTTTCTTGTGCTGACTGGCTCTTTTCTTTGGACTCTACCCGTTTCGTTAACGCTAGTTTTGCCGTGTAAATTACCGATAAGGGTCCTTTTGAAACCTACGTGGTAATTGGAATTGTTGCAATTACTAGAATAGTAATTTCTGTTTGATAAAAAAATATTAAACATTTTGACTAAATCAATTAACGATGAGAAGAGGAGTGAATCTTAGTTAGGTATAATAAAATCTAGACCGAATGATAGATAAAATAGACAAGATGAAAGACATTAGTTAATATGTTTGAGTCGATTAAATGCTCATAAATGCAACAACATAAATGCGCTATCGATCTAAGTAAATGCGATTAACGTAATCAAAGAAAGTTGCTACCCAATTATTGAGATCTTTTGGAAAGCCTCTTTACTCGATAACTGTGTGGAAAGAAAAGAGATATGAGATCATTGATGAATCTTTGGATCTTGTCAATATAGAACAACGATGTATACTTGAGTTGTGCAATCATTGAATAAGGCCACTTCAGTATATACTCTCAGATGGAACTTTTACAAAGTGTTCTTTTGTCTCTTTTCCGGGATCCTTTTTTCTTTACTAGCTCTTCCTATTTATAAGGGACAATCTCCCAAGAAATTCTAAAAAGTACAATATAGAGAATATTCAAAAAACATATTCTTACTGTCTCCCCCTAAGTTTAAACTATCGTTAACATCTCATTTCGACTGACCGCTCTTGGTCGTCGTTTTTTGTCACGACGATCATTAGATCTTGCGTTATGATAATCTCGTTCCTCGTCATACTTGGTTACTATCGTGGTTTTCAAATTTGGACCCATACAGTTAGTCCATCCACTTGTTGAGGTCGTGGCCCTGCACGTCCTTGATAAGTGGGCATCGCCTATACCCGCGGGAAAATTTGGCCGTTGAATTATGTCGGTTTGGCCAGGAAAGAAAGAGTGGCGCGTTCCACGATACCCTGGTTGGTGTAGCTTATCAGTAAGTGACGTCACTCTCACATGCGTCATCATTACGCACCTTTCCGAGACAACGAGTGATTACTTGTCGCTTTGGTTTTGGTGCCATTGGCAGCCTTCTGCTTCGATTCTCGCGCCACCCAACCCTATAAATAGATGAAGGTTTTGTTTTTTCAAGAACTTTTAGCCATTTCATTTCTTGTGTATACATTGCCTCCTTTGATCATCTCTTCTCGGGCCTTTAGCTCAGTTTTCATGATTTTTCTTCTCATCTTTTCCATTCAATCACCATTCTTCGTTTTACGCTTCACCAACATACCTTCTATTATCAAGATGCCCAGAACGCACCGAAAACATGAAGAAATTTCTGACGCCACTCTATTATCCATGGCACCTCCTTCCGGTGGCGAGGATATGACATTTGAGGAGGGGGACAACTTTCCCACAGTGGAGGAAATACTCCCAACAAACCCTATGTCCCGAAATGATCTTCACAAAGAACCTGCCTCTTCCCCCGTTCCGGTGGTTTCTGAAACTGAGCAGGCTCACATAAATGACCCATGGTCTACGTACAACATTCCTCCCCATATTGAGATGGTTCTATCTAGGAGGGCTCGTGGAAGTCCATAGACCGGGATATTGTGCTTTCTATGTATATCCCTTTGTGATCGGCCACACCCTCCCTCTTCTTCCGTTGGAGGAGGAATTCTTTCGGTTCTACGAGGTTTGCCCGAAACAGCTATCTCTGTATACATATAATTTTTTCTATTACTAATGAAGTATGCGGAGTTGGTAGGGTATGAAGTTGGCCTTCATCACCTTATACATTTGTTTTCCCTGAGTTTTCATAGGGGCACCATGATACACCTGCAGCATCGTGGGACCAGGGGGTTGGTGGTCGAAACGGACGATCGGGCAAGCCGTAAATTTTGGCATAAATAATTCTTCATTAGAATCGAGCACCTGGTGTCGGACCCCGCTTGATTCCTAGAGTTTTGGAATCATAACCGTAGATGTTGGTACTCATTGTTTCCTTTCATCCTTTCTAATTTGTACTTATTTGTAACTTTCCCGTGTAGCTGTGAGACATGCACCTCTTCCCATTGTTAGTATCGAGGACTGAGTAGTTTGCATACTACCTTATGTGGTGGGGACTCGAGATTGGCCCGCTTTCCTCAAACGCTTTAGGCTGGTAAGTGTTACTTTTATTTTGACCTTTAGATGTTTGCTGTCGTTTATTGATATGACATCTTTGTGCTGATAAGCCGTAGGGATTCTAGGAAGAAGTCCCCAATCCCGGTATTTTGCCAGGCCATCGCATCAACAGGGATGCAATTTCCCTTGGCTGTGTCCGTTCGAGGAGACCGCGCTCAATCTGTACTAGCTAGAGACTCTTCTCGTGGTGTCATTGTACGGGATGAGATCTCCTCTCGACCCGTCTATCACCTCATGGATGAGCCCCCCAACGGGGATGAATCACCGTCGAGGAAAATGAAGAGGGTAGAACTTGGGAAGGGTGTCGCCACTGATAATAGAAAGAATAGAACTGGTGCTTCGGGGGTGGCATCTTTTCTTGGGTCAAGCACAAGTGTTGTTCTTATGGCAGACGCCATTTTGGCAGGAGGTCTACCAGGGCCAAAGGAATATATCAAGGCGGGGGATCCGTACGATCCGTTGAGGGTGGCGCATTGTCTGTCGTCAGAGGAGGCAGAGTTGAGCATGTCGAGGATGTCGGCTTGGGTTCGGATGTTGATCCAGAATTTGTACGAGCTTACTTGGAGCGGCATACTTACGTAGAATTGAGGACGGAAGGTCCTGACTGACACATAGTCATCCCTATGGATTACGACTTATTAGCGAATTACGAGCAAGTAGCATCGGTGTTTTCCCCTTTGTGCGCTACTTCCAAGACGGTAAGTGTTTTTCTTTTTTCTTTCTGTTTTTGGATTCGTTTTATGCACTTAACCCATTCCTTGTTTTGGATTTTCTTTTCATACTAGACCCTCATCATGGAGATTGAGCACGATCGGAGGGATAGGCGAAAGTCGACCGTTTTTGGGGAAATGGCCTCTAAATATTAGGAGTACCGTACCAAACATCGTGCATTGGCCAATCTCTTTACTTAGGACAACAATTTTTAGCTGTTCCGTAACGAGATCAAGCAGAAGGAGAAATAGTTGGCGCAAAAGGTCAAGGAGCTGAAAGAGTGGACGAAGACCTGATGAAGGCCATCGCCGGATGCAGCGAACTTGAGGCGGCTCTTAAGGCCAAGGAAGAAGAACTCGAGATGAGTAGGGGTGATGGCCGAGAACACCGACCTTCAAGTGCAGATGCCACCTTAAATGCTGAGCTTGGTAGGAAGGCAATGGAGGATATCGACCTTAGGGGCGAGCTGAGTGCTAAGGCTAATGGATTGGCTTATGCTGAAAGGGATAGGGCGACTGCCATCTCTGAGGCAGCGTCTTTAGAAATATGCACTTCGTGTTTTTAGATCATAACAGGGAAAAGAGGTGGAGACGTTTGCGCTTAAGGTAGCGAGATTTGAGGGACATATCCGAGATTTGGAGGCGGAGTTGTCTGTGTTAAACGAAAAAGTTATTGTTTTGAACGCGGAGGATGTGCGATGGTAGTCTCAACCCTCTACATCTCATGCTTCGGCCGACCTTATTGTGCCATGAGATTTATATAAGATCTGGGTTCATGTCGAAGCTCAACTTGACATGTATAAGTCTCTTCATGCCGATGGGAAGGTGTTTGAGGCAGAACTTCAGGACGTTCATGTTAAAGCACGTGCAACTATGGTTACGACCCCAGCACGCATGGCAGAGACGATGTTGATTATGATGATGCGGAAAAGCTCGCCTCCGATTCTTGGTACAATAAGGTGTATGCCACGGGGGATGATGTGGTGTAGGACATGGTTGTATTTATTTTTGTTTTGCTATTTTTGTGAATGCGTCCTTGAGCCCTTTTGTAAAAAACTCTTGTAATATATCAGCTGTAATGGAACAATTACTTTTTTGTGATATTTTGTCGTAGTCCGGGCAACGTTGAATGTCAAGCAATCTGTGTGGCGTCAACTATTAAATGATTTGAGCAAGGTTGAGTGAGCTCTTTATTTGGTGATGGCCTTCGCCGTAAGGGTGTTATTTCGAGATAATGTCAAAATGTCAACCCGTTGTGTTTCGAGCAAAGTCGAACTCTTTATTTGGCGATGGCTTTTGCCGCAAGGGTGTTATTCCGAGTTAATGTCGAAATGTTATTCCGTTGCATTTTGAGCAAAGTTGAAATGTAACCCTTCTTTATTCGAGCGAGGTCAAATTATTTTCTTTGTGGCAATGGCCCTTGGCCGTATGGGTTTTATTTCGAGCTGACGTCAAAATGTTAATACGTTGTTATTCGAGGGAGGTTGAATTCTTTTCTTTTTGGTGATGGCCCTTGGCCGTATGGGTATTATTTCGAGCTGACTTCGAAATGTTAACCCGTCGTTATTAGAGCGAGGTTGAATTATTTTATTTTTGGCGATGGCCCTTGGCGGTATGGTTGTTATTTCGAGCTGACGTCGAAATTTTAACACGTCGTTATTCGAGCGACGTCAAATTCTTTTCTTTTTGGCGATGGCCCTTGGCCGTATGGGTGTTATTTCGAGCTGACGTCAAAATATTAAACCGTTGCATTTTGAATGAGGTCGAAATATTGTCTTTGGCGACGGCCTTTGCCGTATGGGTGTTATTTTGAGTTAATGTTAAAATGTTAACCCGTTGCGTTTCGAGCAAGGTCGAACTTTTAATTGTGAAAGAAGATCGGTGGAGAGTAAAGTGTTGTTTCATTTCATTATTGTACATGTCAATTTCATTCATACATTGGAGATACATCTCAGTTTCGTATATACATTGGTGAGTAGAAGTTTCCTTGTATCTAGTCCCTTCATTGCTCGGCCTGGAGATGTCATCGACAGGCGGGGCGATGAATTATACTTTGAACTTCAAGACGTCCCCCTCGTTGACTCGTTAAAAACCTCCCCGAGAAAACCCAATTGGGACAAAATCCGAGTGAGGGAAAAAGAGTACGACTTGAGTGGCGTCATTTTTCAGAAGTGGAAGTATTTGAGGTGGGCGACATTCTAGTTGTTTTGTAGTAGTTTTCCTTCCATTGTTTCTAGTTGGAATGCCCTTTTGTTTGCTGTTGTTGTGATTTTATATGGCCCGTCCCAGGTGCTTCCCAATTTCCTCTCATTTGGGTCTTTGGTTGCTTGTGTTTTGGCCTTGAGGACGTAGTCCCCGACTCTGAGTGGTTGTGTTTTGGCCTTCTTGTTGTAGTATCTTTCCAATTGTTGTTTTTGGGCTACCATCCTTACATGAGCCATATCCCTCCGTTCTTCCACTTCGTCCAGAACCTGTATTCTATTTTCGTCGTTGTTTGGTCCACTTTCATTGGAGTATCTTAGGCTAGGTTCTCCAACCTCAACGAGTATAATGGCGTCAGTCTCGTAGACTAATGAATATGGCGATTCACCTATGCTAGATTTTGGCGTGGTGCGGTAGGCCTATAATACCTTTGCTAGCAGTTCCGTCCATAGCCTTTTGGCATCCTCAAGCTTTTTCTTTAGTATACTCAATATTGTTTTGTTGGAGGATTCTTCTTGACCGTTGCCCGCGGGATGGTATGGCATGGAGAGTATTCGCTTGATGCGCCATTTTTCAAAGAACTCGATCGTCTTTTTTCCAATGAACTGAGGTCCATTGTCGCAGATAATTTCTTGGGGATGCCAAAGTGGCATATGATGTTTTCCATATGAATGTGATGACTTCCTGTTCGCGTATTTGGGTGAACGCACCTGCTTCCACCCATTTGGAAAAGTAGTTAGTTATAACCAAAGGAAGCATATCTTACCTCGACCTGCTAGGAGGTGTCCGACGATGTCCATTCTCCATTTTATGAATGGCTATGGTAAAGTGACGAAGTGCAGGAATTCTCCCACTTGGTGTACCATAGGTGCATACTTTTGGCATTGCTCACATTTCTTGACGTAATCCGCGGCTTCCCTTTTCATAGTGGGCCAGTAGTATCCTGTACGAATAAGGCATTTGATGAGGGCTCGGTTGCCTGTATGGGCACTGTTGTGACCCTTTAGTACTTCTTTGAGCACACACCTTGTTTGATTTGGTCCTAGGCATTTTGCCAAAGGACCGCTGAACATCCTTTTGTAAAGGTCGTGATTTATGAGGCTTTACCTGGCCGGCCTGTATTCAAAGCTTTTTGACTTTTTTTGTCTTGCGGGAGTGTTCCCTTCTACAAATATGTTACGATGCGGTTGCGCTAGTCCCTAGTTAAATTTATAGAATGTACCTCGACTTGGTCTATTGATGAGTGGAGGAGGGTGACCGCATTTTCCTTGGTGATACTTTTGGTTGTTGCGGCCAGTTTGGCGAGACCATCGTTTTCGATATTTTGAGCCCGGGGTATCTGGTCAAATTGGCATTCGTCTAATTTTGGTAGTAGCTTATGGATTTCTGCCTGGTATTTCTGTAGCATTTTCTCCTTAATTTGGAAAGTCCCGGTAACTTGGTTAACGAGGAGTTGTGAGTTGTATCGGAGGATGACACGTCATGCCCCATATTTGAGGGCAATTTTTAGTCCTGCAATTATGGCCTCATACTCGGCCTCATTGTTAGTCATTTTGGGACACCGTATATCACTTGGCTTGTTGGGACTTCAAGTACGAGTCCTACTCCGGATCCCGACGCATTAGATGCGCCATCAGTGTAGAGGACCCAGAGGTCGGGTCATCCAGGGGAGGTGCAAAACTCTTCTTGCTCGACCTCGGATAATATTTTTGCACTGAAGTCGCGATGAAATTGGCGAGCACTTGTGACTTTATCGCAGTTCGCGGCTGATATGTTATATTGTGCTCACATAATTCTATGGCCTATTTGGCCAATCTACCCACTGTTCCGGTTTGTGCAGGATGCTCCTGAGGGGGAAATTCGTCACAACCTTTATGAGGTGACATTGAAAATATGGTCTAAGCTTCCGTGAAGCTACGATCAACGCCAGAGCCAATTTTTCGAGGTGGGGATACCTCGTTTTGGCATCAATTAAGGTTTTGCTGATATAACAAATTGAAGATTGTGTACCTTTTTTTTGCGAACCAAAACCGCGCTTACCGCGACTTTAGAGATGGCTAGGTAGACACGGAGGCATTCGCCTAGATATGCCTTGGTGAGTAATGGCGGCGAGGACAAGTATGTTTTTATTTTTCTTCGGGCCTCGACACATTTTGAATTTCACTGGAGCCCGTTGTCTTTCTTTAGCACATTAAAAAATTTATGGCATCTATATGATGATCGGGAGATGAACCTTGAGAGGGCGACTATCCGACCCGTCAATGTTTGTACCTGTTTTTTGCTGTTTAACATTTTGGGTATTCCTTCGATGGACTTGATCTGGTTTGGATTGTCCTTGATGCCTCTTTGTGATAATAGGAAACTGAGAAATTTGCCTGAGGTCACGCCGAAGGTGCATTTTTTAGGATTTAGTTTCATGCCATATCGCCTCAGAATGTCGAAGGCTTCCCTTAGGTGATCGTTGTGGTCCTCTTTCCTTTTCGATTTAACCAGCATGTCATCGATGTAGACTTTCATTGTTTTTCCAAGTTTATCTTTGAATATCTTGGTGGCTAACCTTTGTTATGTCGCCCCCGATTCTTTAGTCCGAACTGCATGATTCTGTAACACTACGTTCCCTGGTGAGTGATGAATGTAGTTTTCTCTTGGTCCTCTTCCTCCATGAGGATCTGGTTGTAACCCGAGTAGGCATCTAAGCAGCTTAGCAACTCATGTCCCGTTGTTGCGTCGAAGAGCTGGTAGATATGTGGCAATAGGAAGGAGTCTTTTAGGCATGCCTTGTTTATTTCTGTGAAATAAACACACATCCGCCACTTTCCGTTTTTCTTCTTCACCATGACCAGATTGGCGACCCACTGGTGATACTTTGACTCTAGGACGGAGCCATTAGCGAGCAACTTATCAAAGTTTTTGCTGACAGCTTTGTTGATTGCCCGCGTTGAACTTTCTCCTCATTTGCTGCACTGGTGGATAGAGGGGGTCAACATTCAATTTGTACGTGGCGATGTATTTCAGGATGACTGGCATATCTAAATGGGAGAAGGAAAATAAATTGACACTGTCAGTTAAGAATTTGTGAAGCTTACATGGTTCTGAGAGGTTGTGCTCGATATAAGACTTTTTTGTGCTGTCGTTGTTGTTTAGTTGGACAGGATCGAGATCTTCTATGGTCGACTCGGTGGCTTCCACGATGTCGGGATCCTTGATAACGGCAATCGTACGTCGAGTTTGGTCCCCGACATCGCTAATTTCTATACATCCACGCTTTCTCCTTTTAGTTGTTGGGTGTGTGTACAATCCTGGGCGATGCAATAGCATTCTTGTGCGGTGTGTTGTTCACCCCGAACGCTGAATATTACCCATGGAGTAGGGAACTTGATTACTTAGTAGAGACTTGACGGGACGGCTCGCATGGCGTGTATCCATGATCTCCCTATGATAGCGTTGTAGGCTGTGTCTTGGTCCATGACGTGAAAAGTTGTTTCCAGGGTGATTCCTGCAGCTAGGACAGATAGCACTATTTCTCCAGAAGTTTGCTCGGCTGCATTATTAAAACCCGTTAGTGTTATGTAATTACTATTTTATCTTCGAGCTCATCTGTACGAGGACTCGAGGATGGATAATACACGTGCCACTTCCGTCGTCCACCATTATTATTTTCACATAATTATCTGCAATACATAAAGTAATAACAGGAGCATCGTAGTGAGGAAAAAACAAATCGTCGGTATCTGACTTATCGATGATGATACTATCTTCAAGGTCATCATACCGTTCATGAGCGATCGACCGTTTGAGTTTGTGTAGTGGTGAACTTTACATGGTTGATTGATGTCCCATCACCTCCACCGATGATCATTTATATGGTAAGAGCAGGAAATGGTGGTTTTGGAGGTCCCTGGGGTTGTTTGAGTCCGCGAGCAAAGTTGGCTCGTCCTCAGTCGCTCATCAGTTCTCTTAGGTGTCCCTGATTTAGTATTCTCACAACCTCTTGCCGCAGACCTATGCAATTTCGATTTTATGACCTCGTTCCTAGTGGAATTCACAGAGGACATTCGATTTCCGAGTACTTATTGAGATCCAATTTTTCCCTATATATTTTTAATATGCAAAATACTTTCAAAATAGCATATATATGCATATATATGTATGTCCAAATGTTTTATTGTTATTTCATAATTTTTAAAGGTTTTTAAAACTGATTTATTTTCCTTTTCATACATACAACCCCAATAATTATGTCCAAAATTATATTTTTGGTTATTCATTTATTGGATTCTTATATTTATGCCAAAACATGACTAAGGTAATTTTTATATATTTATACAATTTCGTTTAGTATTTTTTAAAGCTAATTGCAGATAATTGCAATATTAGCCATTTTTAGGTTTAAATTTGTCTCATGTTTATAAAATTGGATCCTATATTTTTAAATTGTTAATTATATATTATTAATCATTTTAGTGCTCTCAATTTGTTTTCAGAAATTTATTTACTATATTTTTTATAAATTAAAAGGGAAAAGTGGCTATTTAAATTTTAGCCCAATTTGGGTTTCAATTATAACCCAAATCAGGCCCTAATTACCCCATCCCAATTCTAATTAAACCCCGACCTAATTTTACTTAAACCGACCCAAACCTATATCCCTACCTACCCTATTCAATCCAGGCCGTTGATAATTTAGATCAACGGCCACCAGCTCACTTTCCATAATTAAACCCAAACGACCCCTAAAACCTAACTCATTTCCCACCACCCGTTGCCTCTGAATCCCTTCCCTCTCATTTCTCTTTGCAACCTCACATGAACCCTAACTGCCACCATCAAATTCCACCCTAATCCACCTCAATCCCTGCCTAATCCATGACCTCTCATGGCCATTTGAGATGTGTATCGGCCTCCTATGGCTCCTGTGTGTTTGTTTTCGTGGTTTCATGGTCAGATCTAAAAAATATCTGGTCCATCCCTTGCTCGATCTCTGTTGTAGTCTTTCTCCGGCCATCCATTGCCGCTCAAGGCAGATCTTTGACCTTTTCGGCTAGATCGGTAACCTTTCAAAGTCTTTCTCACCTTTCTGGATTTTTCGAAACCTTAGCTTTAAGGTCTTTTGGTTTTCTTTCAGATATATCTTTGATCTGTGCTTATTACGAACTTCTTAACTATTTTCTCGGAGGTCCTTCGATTTTCTTTCAAAATGACTCTTCATTTTTTTAAATGATTAGGGTTTCTCTTAACATCTTTTAAAGATCTCTTCTCTGATTTTTGGTGTTGCTTTTATGATTTTATTATGTTCAACAACTTGTTTATGCTTTCCTTCTACTTGATACAACATGTGAAAACCCTAGGTCTTTTTGGTCCTATCCGAGTTCTGAAACTGTCCTTGTCTATTTGAATGTAAATTTGTTCGATTAAGTTCTTTGTTTTGACTCTCTTTTCCTTATTTGACTTATGTGATTCCGAGTTTTTATCATCTCTTAAAGCTCGACTACGATTGAAGCCCTAATTTCTTAAGAAGGTTTTCCTCACTTGTTACTGTGAGACCTTCACTTGTTTCTGACTCTCTTTACCTATTACTATGCTTTCTTCACTTTTGATTATGTGTAACTACTTGACCTTGTTGACTACTGTGCTTCGAGTAGATCTATTTTACTACTAAATTCTAGCTTATTCCTGCTACTACTGTATGCTTATATTGTTTCTTTTGCTAATGTATTTAGCCTTGCATGTCTGATACTGATGTTCATTCTATTTATATGTTGAGGTGCAGAACCATGATCCTTTCTTGATTGATTCTGACTCCCTCAATGTTGTGATTGATTGCAAAAGGTTTTCTTATGAACCCTAATTTTATTCTTCTATTTAAATTGATTGACTCACTTCCTTTAATTAATGTGGACTTTAATTAATCCCTTGAGATTCTTAGGGGACTTTGACACACTCAGGTATGAGAAAGGCTTTGAAATATTGGCATTGAAGTGATTGATTATATAACTCAGATAGGAAGTCAATATCATGCTTCTTTTGGTTGTAATTTCTTATTTCTGTACTTCTTTTGTAATTCAATCATTTGGACTGTAATAATTTGTAAATAATATCGGGGAGATTAGTGAAAAGGGTGGGTAGTTATACATTGTGGGTAGATTGGGTAGATAACATGCCTATAGGGTCTATTTACTTCGAGAATGGTCTGTTAGATAACATGTCTATAGGATCAGTGCTTGTTTAAACTAAATGCTACATGCTTCACTTTCATAACTAGAAACTATGCCTAAAGGATCAATGCTTGTTTAAAATAAATTCTGCATGCTTCACTTTCATAACTAGAAATCATGTCTATAGGACATAAATGGCTTTAATATTAGATAACATGCCTATAGGGTTAAAAATCAGCTTTGCATCTAGAAATCATGCCTATAGGATATAAAGTAATTGAAGCTTAATTTTCGTTATACATGTATCCGAACTCGTTTCCCTTAGAAATCATGTCTATAGACCCAAAGTCAGCCTTCACACACTTAGATACTATGCCTATAGGATCTGAATAGCTATAATAGATACCATGCCTATAGGATGAAAATAAATATAATAGAAATCATGTCTATAAAATTTAAAAATAGTTTGGCTGGAGAAGCCATCTAGTTCATGTCGATATTCTGAATTTGGAATAGTCAATTAATCTGCTGCTTCTTTAATAAGTTTCTTAAACACTGCTTCGAGTTAATACCGTTAGAAAGCATGTCTATAGGATCTCAAGTTGTCTGCTTAAAATTAACCACTGCTCTACTGCATTCCTAATCAATATATATATCATGCTCATAGGATATTATTATTATGCCTAGGCAAGCCTTAGGTAACTTCTTGAATAAAACTGGAACTGCCTTCGTTAATTATAAATTACTACAACCAACAGGCAGGCCTAATTCAGACTTCTTATCTGAGCTATATAACGAATCTGGTTCTGACTCAAATCCCCTACTTTAGGACTTAAAAAAATTCAGACTTTAACTGTGCTTGAGTCGTGCTATTTATATGCATTATTTGTGGAGGTTTATATGAGCCTTCTAATTACTTACATGTTTTCCCTTTAAATGCAGTCCTACATGTTTTGTATGTTGCCTTAGCCTTTTTACCTTTAAACCTAAGAGTCAACCTAAAATCCTCCCTCTTATAGGAATAGTAGTCCTAAAATTCCTTCGGGATAGGAATGGGACGGGTAATAGCACGCAATAAAGGTCGAAACCAATCTGCACTTTAATAAGTTTATGGGGTGGGAAGGGTAGATATGGATATGATGACCGTTGCGCTAATACCACGTGTAGCCCCTCTTTTGAGGAGTGATTACCGGGCATTGCATTGATGTGATCCATATTACAAACAAACCTAGGACTTTACATTCATCAGCATGCTTAGGTTATAACTCTTTTCAAAACCTTGCTTTCATTAATCATTTTCTAACACTTGTGTATTTAAATTTAAAATCCCTTATTATTTGAGCCTTATTTGTTTACTTGCTAATTGCACAAATTCACAAAAACTATCTAGACGGGAACCACGCTAATGGATCTTGAGGGGTGCCTAACACCTTCCCCTTAGGATGATTTCAAGCCCTTACCCTATCTATGGTTATCAAACGTAGTTATAGTTGAATCTCTCAGGTTCCCTAACGTACCTTAAAATCGTTAGGTGGCGACTCTTCAAAATTGCAAAATCCCTTTCCCAAAGGAAACAGTTGTCCCAACCAAATTTCATAAACCCGATTTCGCGAGAAAAAGGGGCACGACAGCATGGCGACTCTGCTGGGGATTTTTAGGCTTTTATAATTTCAAATCATTCTTGTGAATTTGTACCTCTCCCTATGTGCAATTATCTGTCTAATTCCTTTAAGCATTTAATTTATTCTTTAGAAGCAAAACTGACATATCTTCCTTGTTTCCTTTTCTTTATTGCTTTAAATTATGAAACTGTTGTATTTATCACTTTCTTAATGTGAAAATACATTCCAACATGCTTTTAATTATTACATAATCATGCTCAACATCATACTCCACTCGTGCCAAAACAAATACTATAGCAACGCTTATAATGAGTGATTGTGCTCTTCCTATATCATTACCCCCTAAATTCGAAAAGGCATATTTGCAGTAAAACTAGTCGATCAGCATTGCAGTCGACAATTTCGAGCCTTTCCCCTTGATTTGTCCGCTCAAGGGTAGTAGTCTAAAGCCCCATAGAAACCTTACTCTGTTCAAATTATGCATGCATCATGGTCAAACCTAGACGGATCAGTTATGTTGTCCATATAATGATCCTTTAAGATAGCCTTGTCCAAAGTCCACTGGGTTTCCCTGAACCCTAACAGACGTCGTCACGTTTTGTGCATTTATTTGGAGAACTAGATACTTCATGCTAATCATTGATATTAAATAGACGAGTCCGGTGGGGGAAGGTTCTAACCTTATTTGCCTTGCAAAAATATAAGGCACGAAGTCCCCAGGTTCAGCATGGTCACCAACATCCACCCAAGGTTGCTAAGCTGGTGGAAAGATTTACACTCTAGTGATCAAAATCTCGTTAGAAAATATCTGGAAAATCTACCATCCCTTTTGGAGGTCCAACCTAATAACATGATCATAGAAGCCTCCACATTATTTTGGGATTGTGAAAGAGCCGTATTCCGCATTGGGGGCATTGAAATGACACCTTTGCTGGAGGAGATAGGAGGACTGACCGGTCTAGTATGGGAAAATCCGAGCTTGCTAATGCCTGAGAATCGCAAAGGTAGGGGCTTCCTTAAAATGATGGGTTTGAAGAAGAATCCAAAATTAACATACTTGAAGGATTTATATATCCCTTTTGACTACTTGTATGAAAGGTACGGTCACAGCAAATCTTACCGTACCTACTCTGGCGAGTTTGCCATCACATCCTTGGGACACGTACATCACAGGGTTTTCATTTTCATATTTTGCTTCCTGGGTCTGATTGTATTTCTGATAAAGAAAGGTAGAATTTATACTAGGCTGGCTATGGTAACCAAAACCCTAATGGAGGGGATTGGTGGGTAAGCATTCAACATTGTATCCATGATTATGGCAGACATATACCATGTGACGACCCAAAGGGTCATCACCAGATTTCTCCCTTATTCCGCGCTTCCGAGGCCTTGAAAACCTCACTTATAATTGCCTTGATCTGCGTGCACAGTCCGGGCTCGTAGCCGGAAAACTTTTATGTTGAAATATGTGAAATCTGTGAAAAATTTGAAGAATTTTGATATTAATATGATTAAAGTTGACTTCAGTCAACATTTTTGGTAACACAGACCCGGACCGTGATTTGATGGTCCCGGAAGGTCTGTAGAAAAATATGAGACTTGGGCGTATGCCCGGAATTGAATTCCGAGGTCCCAGGCTCGAGGAATGAATTTTTTCATGAAATTGTTTTCTGAAAATGTTTAAGGAAAATGAAAATAAAATTTGATAAAAAAGTGATGGTATCGGGCTCGTATTTTGGTTTTGATGTCCAGTACAAGTCTTAAATATGTGTTAAGCGCTTTTTGTAAAGTTTGGTCGAAATCGGACGTCATTTGACGTATTTCGGACCTAAATATCTAAAGTTTGAAGTTTATGGAGTTCTAATGAAAAGTGATGATTTTGGAGTTTGATTCCTCGTTTATGATGTTATTTTGGCGATTTGATCGCACGGTTAAGTTCGTAAGATGTTGTTGAGTTAGTAGTTGTGATTGGTTGGGAGCCCCAAGGAATCAGGAGTGTTTTCGGAGGTGTTCGGGGTGGTTTTGGACTTAGGATGATAGCAGATTTTCTGCAATTTTTACACAGACATTCCCTTCTTCGCGTTCGCGTCCTCAGATCGCGTTCGCGATGCTTCCCAGGCCCCTCCCTTCGCATTTGCATCACAACCCTCGCGAACACATAAGCCTATTTCAGGACCCCCAGAAATCCCTTCTTCGCGTTCGCATCCCACAATTCGCGAACGCGTAGCTTTACCAGCTCCCTCAACGCGTTCGCGTGGCCCTTCATGCGTTCGCGTATAACAATTCCTGGACCCCCAGCATTTTCTTATATGCGTTCGCGTTCTCCTTCATGCGTTTGCGATGACCTGCCCAGTTTACCCTTCGCGAACGCGGTCCCCTTCCCGCGAACGCGAAGGGCATTTTTGCCCAACGAATTTTTAAGTCTTAAAACATAACAGTAGCAGGATTTAGCCATTATTTTCACACGAGCTCTTCACTCCAACACCCCATAGACGAATTTCAAGCTCCTTTTCCTCCATAGCTTGCTAGGTAAGTATTTTTAACTTCATTCTCTCCTAATTTCTCTACCTAATCACTAGTTTCCTAGCCCTAAATCATGAATTCAAGCAGAAATTAAGGGTTTTGGGTAGAGTTAGGATTTTGGGAATTTTGTGTGATTCAACCTCAATTTGGGGTCGAATCTTGAAACAAACTATATATTTGAACTCATGGGGTTATGGGTGATTGGTTTTTGGTCCGAGCCTCGTGTTTGGACGATGTGGGCCCTATGTCGAATTTTGGTATTTTGGAAGAATGCTAGAAAACTCATTTCTAGGCTATGGGATTTTGTTGTTGAGCCCTATTTGATATTATTGAATTAATTATGCCTAGATACCATTGTTTCGGAGTCGGATTGTAGAGGAAAGGCGGTATTGGAGAGTTGATTGGTATTCTTTGGACCTAGGTAAGTGTTTGATCTAACCTTGGCTTGAGGGAATAGGATTAGAGTATTATAGATTTCTATTTGCTAAATGATCGAGTACGATATATAGGTATGGTGACGAGTATCTATGCACCGGTGTCTAGCATGACCGTGGGTCTTTGTTGTTAGTTGTTCTTGGTATATTTGGGACCCTTCCAAAACTGATTAATGAATTCTACATAATGTGAAGAGTTGAGGATAAATTGTGAATTTGTAAATTCTTTGGAGCGTCGGCTCGAACGATAAAACACTATTGAGTAAGAAATGAAAGAATTGGTAAGAAATGTGATTAAATCCCTTGCCGGGATGACTTGAGTATATTGATTATCTCCCTTGCCGGGACTTAGTTGTTTATTTGTGTTTCCCTTGCCGGGACATTTCTCATTACTGTTTATTCCCCCTGCCCGTTTGGTTGTGATTGCTGTTTGGGTAAGGAAGAGTGATACTGCACGAAGGGTCATTCCGTGTCATTGTTGATTATATTTGCACGAAGGGTCATTCCGTGCCATTGTTAATTATATTATGCACGAAGGGACATTCCGTGCCATTGTTGATTATATTATGCACGAAGGGTCATTCCGTGCCATTGTTAATTATATTATGCACGAAGGGACATTCCATGCCATTGTTGATTATATTATGCACGAATGGTCATTCCGTGCCATGAAATGAGAGATTATGTGAGCAAAGCACGAAGGGTGATGCCGTGCATTTTGTTTGATTGCTTTGGGTGAGGATGATAGTAAAAGTACGAAGGTTGATGCCGTGCAACTGTTGGATTTCTTGTCTCTGCTAATTATTGTTGTGCCCCTATTTTCTTATTGAAGTGATTAATTATATAACTCAGATAGGAAGTCAGGATCAGGCTTCTTTTGGTTGTAATTTCTTATTTCTGCACTTCTTTTGTAATTCAATCATTTGGACTGTAATAATTTGTAAACAATATCGGGGAGATTAGTCAAAAGGGTGGGTAGTTGTACGTTATAGGTAGATTGGGTAGATAACATGTTTATAGGTAGGGCTGTACATGGATCGGATCGGATCGGATCGAATTTGGCATATTTCAGATTCAGATATCGAATTTCGGATTCTGAAAAGGCCAATCAGAATTCGATCCAAATTAACATTGAATCGGATCGGATTTTAAACTTTGGATCAGATAATTTTTCGGATTTTCGGATCGGATTATCACAAAATTGTTGGTTAGGACTTAGGACCATTTATCTCCTAAAACACCATTCAATCAGAATTAAAAAAATTGAGTGAATAAACACCATTCATCTCCGAAAACACCATTCAATCAGATTAAGATTCACCATTGTTGGTTGTAGAATCAGTTGAAGCATCACTTTCACCAAAATTTTCAACAATTTAAAGTTCATTCGGTGTCACTGCCTCATATTCCATCTACTGAAACAAACATAAAAAATTAAATTAAAATCAAAAGTTAAAGAATAGAACATGAAATAGACATAAAAGATAGAAGTGAAGAGAAGAGAGGCGGAAGAAAGAGGAATAAAAATCAAAGTAAAATCAGAAGTTTGAGACTTTGAGACTCTTTAGTCTTCACTGAAGAGAAGAGAGGCGGAAAAATCCAAGTGAGTGAGGGGTGTGTGAAAAATTAATAAGCCTAACCCTAAAATTTTAGTGTAGTATTTATATAGGTACATATACTTTCGGATATCGGATCGGATCGGATTAAAATCATACCAATCTGAATCCAATCCGAAAATACAAAATTTTATAAAACACAATCCGTATCCAATTCGAAATTTAAAACAAGCCAATCCGAAATAGAGTGGATCAGATCGTATTTTGGATATCCGATCCAAATGCACAGCCCTACCTATATGGTCTATTTGCTTCTAGTATGGTCTATTAGATAACATGTCTATAGGATCAGTGCTTGTTTAAACTAAATGTTGCATGCTTCACTTTCATAACTAGCAACCATGCCTTAGGATCAGTGCTTGTTTAAAATAAATTCTGCATGCTTCACTTTTATAACTAGAAATCATGTCTATAGGACATAAATGGCTTTAATAATTAATAACATGCTTATAGGGTTAAAAATCAGCTTTGCAACTAGAAATCATGCCTATAGGATATAAAGTAATTGAAGCTCAATTTTCGTTACAGCATGTATCCAAACTCGTTTCCCTTAGAAATCATGTATATAGACCCAAAGTCAGCCTTCACACACTTAGATACCATGCATATAGGATCTAAATAGCTATAATAGATACCATGCATATAGGATCTAAATAGCTATAATAGAAATCATGTATATAGTGTCACACCTCCTTTTTACCACACCTACCCCGAGGGATAAAGTATAAGGGAGTTTTTCCATTTTAAGTGACATTATTCAAAATGGGATTATTTATTTATTTCAAAGTTGCCACTTGGGAAAGGTTTGGCTTTTGGTGTCCCAAGTCACCGGTTTGTGTTGAATCCCAAATCGAGGAAATTTTTAATTTTCCAAGTGAAGTCTGCGAACCAGAAATTCTATGTAAGGAATTCTGTTGATCCGAGGGAATGTGTTAGGCACCCCCGGATCCCGTGGTTCTAGCACGGTCGCTTAATACTTTTATAAATGGCTTAATATCTGATTTTAATACATGCCATCCTATAGTGCACTTTTAAAGATCATTTACTGCTTTACTATTATTTTTAATGAGAATTGCGACGTTGTAAAAACACATCTCGAACCATGTCACATCAATGTACCCGTGGCTATTGACATATTTCGACTTCGTCGAGATTGGGATTTGGGTCACATAAATGTGCACCCGAGTTTAAGAAAGTAAATTATTAAAAGTGTGCCTAAAGATACTAGCGTGTTATTGTTTTGGGAAGGCCATGAAAATCGCTGAACGGCTCGTCCCGAAATCTAAGTATTTTTTTATATAAACATTTAATGAGGGTCTCGTAGTTTGTGCGTTTGATTCGGCGAGGCTAGTCTCATTTTTATTTAAGGATATCCTAAAGTGACTGATTTTTCTTAATTTATCTCTAAAATAAGGAAAGGCCCTAATTAATTTGTCGTTGGCTCAGAGCAATAATTTTTAAACTAAACATGCCTTCAGGCTCAAAGACAAACCCGGGTTAAATGAATTCAATGACTTTCAGGCAGTAAACTAAAAATACATATCACATATCAAATAATGGGCCAATACGTGTAATAGTTAACATGAATTAGAAAAGCACACAATTTCAGCTTCCTTATCCCACATAAGCTACTTATGACCATAATTACAAACATGTTGCATACTCCCATATTTAAAAAAAAATCACATTGCTTCAATAAACTATATTCTACCTAATCACATATTGAAAGTGTTTCGGGTAGCACTGGAAATCATCTTAACCAATAGAAATTGACTCAATTTAATCCCAATTAATACTCAAACTGCCGAAATACCTACACACTTATGCTTAACAATTCCTTATTTTAGCACAGTCCATTACATGTTACAAAATTCAATCAGTCCAATCGATTATCACAAGTAACCTAACCTAATGAACTTATCTCAACAACAAAAAAAGTTAACTGTAATGTAAATGACTAATGAAACAGTATAACTTCAATCAGGATCAAGCAACAGCTGTATTTTCATTTTTTATGGAGAAATTACATCAAATCAGTTCCCAGTGTGTGTACCCAGGGAATGGGCCGCATCGAACAAATCCGCGAAACCTCCAATTCTTTGGCCGGGGTGGACCTTAATCCTGTGTTCTCAAAGCGAAAACACATGACTAAGGTCCAGTTCGGTCCAAATCTTCACTATCCCCTTGAATCTTCGAGTTAACGGAACTAGGGCTTCAACCTTTGATTTGATATTCGAGTGGTTTGAGCGGTATTCGAGGGAAAATATTGACGGATTAGGGACTAGGGGGCCAAGGAGGTTAAGGGGTGTTATTTTGGGCGAGATTGGAGGTGGTGCCGCCGGCTGAAGACGGAGAGGAATTCGGGCGGCGCCCTAGGGTTCGTAGGAGATGTCTCTGAAGATGAGGGGAATGAGAGAAGTGAAAATGAGAAGGGTAAAAGGGGTTTGGGGGGTTTTGGTAAAGTGAAAATGAATTTAGTAATCTGGGCCGTTGGATGATAGAATCCAACGGCTCGGATAAAATGTGACGGGGCGGACCGGGTTGGTAACGGGTCGGGGTTTGGTTACACGGGTAGGGAGGGAGATTTTGGACCGTTGATCAATTTGATTCAACGGTCCAGATCAGCGATGTTAAAAGCGACGTCATTTGGGTGTTTGAATGACTGGACCGGGTGAAGGGGTAATTTGGGCCTGGTTGATTTAATTCAAAAATGGCCCAGTCCGAGTTTTGCTCTCTATTTTCATTTCCTTCTTTTCTTTTATTTTCCTTTTTTAATTCCTAATTACCAAAATTCTAAATTAAATTGTAAAAATCAAAATTAACTTAGAAAAATACTAATGGACCCTTAATAATAATTATCACACAAAAATTAAACACTAATCACAAACAAAATCACGCACTTGGACATTAAATGCTAAAAATACAAAAATACATATTTTTGTGATTTTCATTCTTTTAGAAACCAAACATGGTTTAATTAATTCTTAATTGTAAAATTAAATCCTAAATGTGCATGCAACATATATTTTTTTGTATTTTTCCTTTAATAAAAATGAAAACAAACATGCGCAGACAAATATAGATAATTAACAACATGCTACGAAAACTCTCAAAATTTTGTATAAAGGAGAATTATTTTATCTTGATTTCTTTTTGGAGTAGTTCTTGTGAAGCAAAAATTACGTGCTCACATATTGAATTTAAAAACATTTTAGCTGGAGAAGCCGTCTAGTTCATGTTGATATTCTGAATTAGAATAATCAATTAATCTTCCGCTTCTTTAATAAGTTTCTCAAACACTGCTTCGACTTTATACCTTTAGAAAGCATGTCTATAGGATCTCAAGTTGTCTGCTTAAAATTAACCACTGCTCTACTGCATTAGTAATCAATATAGACATCATGTTTATAGGATATCATTATTATGCCTAGGCAAGCCTTTGGTAACTATTTGAATAAAACTGGAACTGCCTTCGTTAATTATCAATTGCTACCACCAACAAGCAGGTCTGATTCAGACTTCTTATCTGATCTATATAACGAATCTGGTTTTGACTCAAATCCTTTACTTTAGGACTTAAAAAAAATTAGACTTTAACTATGCTTGAGTCATGCTATTTATATGCATTATTTGCTGAGGTTTATATGAGCCTTCTAATTGCTTACATATTTTCCCTTTAAATGCAGTCCTACGTGTTTTTCTATGTCGCCTTAGCCTTTTTATGTCACGACCCAAATCCCGATCCGGTCGTGATGGCGCCTCTCGTGAAGGCAAGGCCATCCAACTATCCCATTTTGCCTTTTTAGAATAGTTAATATTAATAAACAGTTTTAGTATGATTAAATAACCACAAACGAAGCAAACGATTTCTTTATAAAGCGGGAATACAGCCCAAACACAGCCCGATACTGGGGTGTCACAAGTCACGAGCATCTATTAGAGTATAAATATATCTACAGGGTCTGTAATGTACAAAAACGGGACTGTTGAAATAAAAAAAAGAAAAGCGGTGCTGCGAACGCTGACAGTCACCTCGCTAAACTCCGATGACTCAGCTTCCGATCAACTCAAAACCCGCTATAGGGTGAATAAATACCTGCATCTGCACACGAGGTGCAGGGAGTAAAGTGATTACTCCAACTCAGTGAGTAACAAAGGTAAATAACAACTGAGTAGTAAGAAATCACATAAAGCAAACCACCATGTTGTATAGAAGCAGTGTAAAACCCTTTGAGAAAAGCAGTAAATCTGTGAAATCTTTAGAAATATCTTAGCTCAGTTTAAACCTCTTTTGAAACTGACTTTTTC
This sequence comes from Nicotiana glauca, assembly GCA_026770625.1. NCBI lineage: Eukaryota > Viridiplantae > Streptophyta > Magnoliopsida > Solanales > Solanaceae > Nicotiana > Nicotiana glauca. The sequence continues at coordinate 146,360 of MU679754.1, read as the reverse complement.
AATAGTTACGCAAATGAATACAAAACTGTTAGTGCCGATAAGCACAGAGAATCCGCCCCTCGGGCACAAATACTACAGTATAACAGGTAAAATGACAAGTAAATATGAAAGATGAACACATAAAGGTTCGCCCCTTGGGCAATATCTCATAACAGTATTAGCCCCTCGGGCTCACTCTCAGAATAGTATCAGCCCCCAGGGCTCACTCTCAGAACAATATCAGCCCCTCAGGCTCACTCTCAGATCACAATGGGTACTCGCGCTCACTGTGAGTGTGCAGACTCTGGAGGGGCCCCTTACAGCCTAAGTGCTATATCAAGCCACCTCGTGGCATCAACTCTCGGCACTCGGCCTCACATCACTCAAGCCACCTCGTGGCATATAAATATATCTCAGGCCCTCGGCCTTATATCACTCAGTGTATCCTCACATCTGGCCCTCGGCCACCCTCAGTCAGAAAATTATCACAATCCCCTCGGGCATTAGTAAAACAATAGTTCTCAGCCCAAAACATCATTTAGAAATATCATTTAAGTCTCAAAACTGAGTGAAAGAGGCTGAGTTATAAAATAGTGGAAAAACAGCATGACTGAGTTCAAGTAATAAATCAAAACAGTGAGGAAACAGTAATAATAATCACCGAAAGGTTCAAATAATTGGCACGAAGCCCAAATATGGCAATCAACTCAAATCATGACAATGACAAATAATATTAAGTCAAATACACGGTAAAATCATCAATCGGGATGGACCAAGTCACAATCCCCAGTAGTAAACGACCCCACGCTCATCAGTAAGCACGTGTCTCACCTCAATATAGCACTACGATGTGCAATCCGGGGTTTCAACCCCTCAGAATATCATTTACAATCATTACTCACCTCGAACCGGTGAAATCTCTATCTCGCGACGCCTTTTCCTCTCCAATTGGCCTCCACACACGTCAAATCTATCCAAAATCAGAACGAATACATCACAATATACTAAGGGAACAAATCCCGAGCAAAAATAATCAATATCGGGCACAAATCTAGAAATTACCAAAACTCGATCCCCGGGCCCACTTCTCGAAACTCAAATTTTTTTACATAAACGGGTTCCTTATCCTCCCACGAGTTCATACATACCAAAAGTTCTTAACTCCGACCTCAAATGGTCCCTCAAATCCCTATTCAAAAGTTCAATTTCTCAAGCCCTAGCTCTTCAATTTTAGGCTTAGTTTCCATAAATTTCTGGGTGGATTTCACAATATAATCGAGTTTCAAGACCAAAATTCTTACCTCAAGTCATTTCCCCTTGAATCCCTTGCTAATCTCCTTCAAAAATCTCCAAAAATGAGCAGCCATGGGTGCAAATAGACCCAAAATCGCGGACAAGACGACTTAAAAACATTCTACCCAGGCCTGACTTTCCTTCTTCGCAAACGCGGTCAACCTCTTGCGAATGCGTAGCACAAAAATACGTTGACCAAATTTTACCTTACATGAATGCGGCATGCTAGTCACGAACGCAATGCTTCAACATCCTTGACTTTCGCGAACGCGTTCGCTTCCACGCGAATGCGATGAATAACTGACCATCAACTCTAAATCCTCTTTCACGATCACGTATACACACTCGCGAACATGATGAAGTACCCTCACAAGCCTTCGCGAATGCGAAGCTCACGGAACTTAGCCCTTCGCAAACGCGTTCTCCCCTTCGCGAACGCGAAGGCCAAAATACCTGCAACTGCTGGACTAATTTTCTGCAATTTCTCAATTCCAAAAATGGTCCAATTGACCACCCGAAACTCACCTGAGGCCCTCGGGACCCCAACCAAACATGCCAACATATCGCCTAACATCATTCAAACTTGTTCCAACCTTCGGAACACTAAAAACAACATCAAAACATCAAATTTGCATCGGATTCAAGCCTAAGAATCCCAAAGTCTTCTGAAATACGTTTTTGATCAATAACCCAACCAAACCACGTCCGACTGGCCTGAGATTTTATACACACTTCCCAAATGATACAAAGAACCTGCTGCAGCTCTCAGAATTTCATTCCGACCTCTATATCAAAATCTTACCTACTAACCGGAAAATGCCAAAATCTCACTTTCGCCAATTCAAGTCTATACCTTCCACGGACTTCCAAAAATGCATTCCAATCAAGCTCCTAAGTCCCAAATCACCCAACAGAGCTAACCAAATCATAAAAATTCCGATCCGAGCTCATATTCAAATAAGTCAAATCTTGGTCAAACTTTTCCAATTTTTTAAGCTACAACTAAAAACAGTTCTTTCAAATTCATTCCGATTTCCGTGAAAACCAAAATCAACGATTTACATCAGTCGTAGTATATCACACGGGGCAAGTCATGCCCGAGAAGTAGCGATCAAAGTTCAAAAGCTCAAAACGACCGGTCAGGTCGTTACATCCTCCCCCACTTAAACATAGTTCGTCCTCGAACGTGCCTAAAGTTGTTTTAAAAGCCAACCAATCGCTGAATAATCTTACCGTGCATATACCCGGGGGTGATCCCATATCACCCTATCTCACATAGGTTCGATAACACATTGCTACTAAAATTATACAATCCAACCTAGCCCATAAACTATATAACCACATTTTCCCTTCTGAAACCATCAATACGATCAGAATCTCACACCTATACTCTGAATAGGCCTGGACCAACTGTAATAACCCATGCCTGCAACCTCGGGAGCAATCCCATGATATACCACGTAACTCAAACACTTGTAGCGATAACTTCTATTCACAGCAACTACCCACAACAACCGAATACTGGTAGAAAACCTCTTATCAGCTAACGTCTCATTCCAATACTGTCATATATTACCAATGATAAATGAAACACGCAATAAACCATAACCATTTCCTCAGATCACCCATTCATAAAGCCACTTCTCCTCTGGCAAATACCATAGCAAATTTCCGAGCCGAACCTCGATCTTATCCTTCCAATATGCTAAAATTGAATCCGTTCGTATTCATTAATGATCTCAACGATCTCCTTCAATCCAACACACTACTCTGGTGACATGACACATCAATACAGGCCTAAGCCACAACTTGAACAATACGCGCACCAATAAGCAATGGTCCGAACATACTCAATTTGTGAAAATAACCCAAATAAAAGAGTTGTCCCTCAAGCTCACCAGTACCATCACAACACAAGGCTGATAACCCGTGTCACATTATAGAGATAGAGCACATGAATCTAACCCGCAAGGTCATATCTCCACGTAGCTTTGCTGCACCTCAAGCCATTATGCTCGAAATTGACAGCCATGCACAATATGACGCCTGGAACCCAGGTAGATCATTACACTCACGGTGAAATAAATAACATACGCCACACAACCCAATAGGACCTTATCGATATGCTATTCACCGAGAAACACCCAATTACTCTTCCCGCTCGACTTCCACTATGAAACCCCAAATGAACCGCACCATATGTGCCCATAATCAACAAATCATAACGTCTTGCAACACAGAAAAGTAACTCATAGATTTCCCCATATCACTAATAAGTTTAGTAATGGTCGAATCAACCTATCCCTCAACAATATAATTCAGGGCCAACCAAGCTGACTCGAGCTAGAACACGCATCCCCATTGGCCTGCCAACGAACTCCTTACCAAGGAAACCTGAAGTTGTTCCTTCCAATACTATAACTCCTACCGGTGTCATACGATACGGTGTCCGACACCAAATCAATATTGAAATCGACAACCCTGCCTGGCGACATGCCCGGCCACAAGAAACACATCTGAAAAGTCTTTCACCACTGGAACTGAATCAATATGAGGAGCCTCAGCACTGACACTCATCACAAGAGCCCAAATAAGAAAGGCAATCCTTCCCAGCCATCCACCGGGCCTTAGAAATATAAAATCTCCCCAATAGGACATAATCCGTCGAACATTACAACTCAATCCGTGGCATTTTCCAGCATAGCCACTAGCGACGCCTTATCGCAATAGTCCAGAATAACACAATATGGAGACAACTTGTTTGGACCCAATATCACATCCAAAATCTAACATACCAAGCAACAAAAGATCCGCTCGGGTCTCCAAACCCCGATAGTTTCCATACCGTGCTGATACACATGATCCTCAACCACAACATAGCCTAAACATGAGAAATCCCAGTCTCCAACCCCATGTAGCACATGAATCATCATACCTAATCCCAATTTTGCCTTCCGAATACATACCACACCTTTAATACCCAATCATTTCACGAGAGATACTCAAAAACTTTTCTGCGCCGCCAAGATAAATCGAATATCAGCAGTCGATCTAGCCAGGAAGTGCCGTAATACTACCGAAGTGTCATCAACTTAATCACATTGCCCTTTTTTCTAAAAAACATACTTTCGCCAAATCAGTTCCAATTAGCAATACCATTTCCTCAATCATCTAAGGCTGCCAGCTGCTTAAGAGTTTCATGAAGTTCCTTTCAGAACTGAACCATAACCTTACACATGCAAATCTCGATCCTCCACAATATATCGCATGTACCATGCCATCCTAGGATAACATGAGAACTCCATCTCCCTTCCGAGCCACAGACATCTACGTACTCAGCTAGTCAAGAACTTTCTATTGGTCCCATCTAGAAGAAAAATCACTATACATCCCATGCTCCGCATGCCCATAGAAAATATACATCTCCAAACCGCGGTAAAAACCATCAAGAACTGTGAGCACGTGATTTTTACCCTATATATGAGTTTATTCCCATAAAATTCAAACGAAATAATTTTTCTCTTATTTTTACAATTTCTGTGGATTTCGTGTTAATTGTCTGCATGAAAATATAAAAAATAATAATATGCATTTAGAAATTTAATTCCACATTTTAGTGTTAAGTAGGTATTAATTCGTTTTAAAACAATTTAAAAGAAAATCAAAAAAAAAATATATAGTTCTTAGGCATTTTTAGGTGACATTTGATTTTTTGAATTTAAATAGTTTAATTAGGATTTAATTAATTTAATTAGGTTTTATTTTAGTTTTACAAAATCAGAAAAATACCAATACAAAAAATACAAAAAAAAAAAACAAAATGAAAATAAAATCAAAATAAAAAATACAAAAGGAAAAGAAACAATAAGAAAATCAAAGAAGAAAAGAAATGAGCAATACCCCTAGTCGCCAGGCCCAAACGGAAAAACAACCCAAGCCCAAACGCCCCTCAAATACCCAGCCCAGAACATCAGCAACCCGGTCCAGCTTCGTGGACGTCAAAACGACGTCGCTGGAGAGGGCTTTTAATCTCAGCCACTGAATCACTCCCTTCCGACGGTTAGCATTAGATCGGGCATTTAAATCAAATATAATGATACACAAAAATTAACCCTAGAAGAAAACAAGGACTCAGGACCCTGTATCATCATCTCTGCCCGTTGCCGCCTTATACCACCTCCCCGCCGCCCGCCGGAATTCGCCCACGGTGGCGGCGGGTCTCCGTTCCTAACCAAACCAACATCAAAATACTCCCCATCTCTCCCTCTATCCAAATCACCCGTTAGATCCTCTCAAAACCCACCATAGCTCTCCAAATCTTTAAAACTCTAGCGCCGCCACCACCACCTACGGCGGCGCCACCACCTCAAATGCCATCAAAATCACACCCTCCTACCCTCTTCACATCCTCAACACCATGTCGAATCCCCCAAGTCTCAGGGATCGCCAGAAAACCCTCAAATGTTCGAGAAAAGTTTGCCAGCGACGAAATTTTCAAGAAATGGCCATAAAAGGCCTCCTGGGTACCTGACGTAAGACTTTAAAAGAAAAAGAGGAAAAAATGAAAACAAGACTGTTGAAAAAAAAAAAGAGCTAAGTATTTCTCCTCCTATCTTTCTTTTTAATTTCTTTCATTTGTATGCACGTGTTCGTTTTGATATAATCTTAGGCTCTGTTTTGTTTGATATACAGCTAAGTACCTTTGATAGCATTGAAACTGATATTGTTTGTTTTTGAAACTAAAAGAGATAAAAATCATAAGCCATAATTTTTGATAATTTCTGTGCTTTGAAACTGATAGGATAATGAATAATTCGTTTAGAATTTGTGATGGTCGATTCTATTTTCATAGTTTAATTTCTAGGGTAATTGCTCAATTCTGTTTTGATTAATTTCTCGAACTGATTCTGATTTTTCATAATTAATGTTGATTGTTTGTCGTTCTGTTAGATTTTAGTTTGTCCTTGGTTTCAATTTCAGTTTGATTATTTTAGTATTTGATAGTGCAATAGTAGTATTTTTCTAAAAAAAAAAATTGTAGTTTTAGAATTTAATTAGAATTGGTTTCCAGATTTAATTAGATTCAGTCGATTATAGGAGTTTGATTGGTTATAGCTGTTTAAAGTTTAGGATTAGGTTAAGGGTAGTAATATTGGGTGTGAAGTGAGGGCATTTCTGGAAAATTATAACAGGCTGGTAATAATTTTAGGAAACTTAAAGGGCACTTTAGGCATAGGAAAAGGGCAGAATCATTAAAAATGGTAAAAATTGAAATGAAGTAGGGGTATAGTAGGGATTGTAAAGGGATAGAACATTCTAGAAGGGGATGTAGTGCACATTTTAAATAAATAATTGCACTTACTTGTGCAACAAGTTAGGAATTAGAGGTTCAAAAATAGAAATAACATAGGGACTAATATGTAAAAATGAAAATCTAAAGTTCCCTCTCATTTATGCCTATAAATAAGGCAGTTTCTGCCATAATTCATAAGTTTTTAAACCCTAGAAGATCCCCAAAAAATATCTGTCAATTCCAGATCTGAAATTAACAATTTCAGATCACAAATCTTCCTCTTCTATATCTAAATCCATTCTAAAAATCCAAAAACAATGAAAAACCAGTAGAAAATCCAAACAAAAACACTGTTTCATTACTTGTTTCTTAGATCATTTTGAATTTCAATATTAGTACAACTTTCTAGTTCATTTCGGCACCAAAAATAGCTGGAATCCTTTGTTTTCTATTATACTTGAAATTTGACATAGTTTGGAATCTATTTGAGTTGAATTGGACTGGTCTGAGACAACTGTGAATTATTTGTTGAGTATTTTGATCTCCTGGGTTTGGTCAAGTCCTTTTGGTGTTGTTTGTGGTCTGTTGCCTTAGTCTCATTTGATGTAAAAGGATTCTGGGTTTGAGGCTGTGATGTAACTGACATTTTGTCAACTGATTGCTGTCTGGTTTGCTGTTGACTGACTCTCTCCATCTCTTGTTCTGTTCATATCCAGGTACACATTTGAGCTCACAATTGATGTAGCTTTGAACTTGAACATGAAATGAAGTTTTAGGAATTTATTTGTTTATTGATGTAGCTACAGTTTGGTCGATATTAATGATAGCATAGTGTATTCTAATTTGGTTTACAATTCAATGAAACTCAGACTGTGAATTTTTTTACTTAAGTTTGGACCGTAATTAGGTTTGTTTTAAACGATTTGGACTGTTCATTGGTGAATTCCAGAATTATTAAGTTGGTAATGTTAGACATTGTTTAGTTTAGTTTGTTAGAACTATGCTTGTGGTTTCAGTAGGTTAAGTGTGTTAATAACTGGATTTGAGCCCGAAATAAGCAAGTAGAATGGAAATAGATTAGAGTAAATGTCCATCCAGAAAAATGGAAAATTAAAAGCATCACGGCATCCCTGATCAAGTAGGCATTAATTCAATTCTATGTTAACTCACAATATGTCCGGGTAAAAAACAGTAGTCGACAGTAGTTGAGTATAATTGAAATGTGCAAATTCCAGATTCGTGTATCCTCAAGTTGATAATCTCATTGGCATTGAAAACTTGGTTAATCATTTACCCTTTTAAACATTGCTTTATTTGTAGCTTCTTCACTAGACAAGTGCTTGAATAAAATGCATTTATTATTAACAAATTTCATCTGAGTTTAACAAATAGTGGACTGCCAAGACGTATGAGAATGCTGAATTGCTTCCGTCCCAGTTTGAACCTGAGTTCGTTAATCTGCGGCTATGAATGCGAATTGGGCCCCTTTGTATTTGGACTGCATGTGTCCCGTAGGCCCATATGTTGGGCAGCCCTTCTCTTAATTGATGATGTGGGCTGTTAATTGATTAGGGGCCTTTTCGAAACAATATTAAGTAGAAATATAGATTACTCTAGGATTGACTTTTAAAATAAAATGGAGATGAGCCTCGCCCAATGAATTAATTCATAATTGCGGGGCCCTCCATAATTGCTCATAAAATATTAGAATTGAAAGGACCGTTTAGCAAACTTTACGGTCTTTCCCAAAGTTAATAAATGCATAGNTAAAATCAAATACAACAGTTGAGCGACCGTGCTAAAACCACGAAATTCGGGAGTGCCTAACACCTTCTCCCGGGTTAACAGAATTCCTTATCCGGATTTCTAGTTCGCCGACTGTTAACAGAGTCAATATTTCCTCGGTTCGGAATTCCACCGATGACTTGGGACACCATTAATCTTCCAAGTGACGACTCTGAAATAAAAATAATAAATCCCGTTCCGATTGTCCTTAAAATGGAAAAACTCCTTTACTATGCCCTTCACGGGGTAATAGCGATAAAAAGGAGGTGTGACAAGAACTCTCTGAGTTCCCTTTGCACAAATCAGACCCATTAGGACTGAATCCTTCTAACTTGACCAAACTAAGCAAGCCATCAAAAACCTAAGAGCATTGTTGCAAAATACCTGCAAGAACTCATTGCCTCGAACACACACAAAGAATTAATCATATCCTTACCATGCAGATCCGGTCTACTATCAAGCTACTCCATCTATCTAAATTTCCTTCTGCCTCATCTTCAACTTGATATTCCCTCTCACTGTAGCACCACAATTCCTCAACCCATGCTCACCACACGAGAGCCAAGCATAAAATCACATTGTCTAAGACTCATAAGCCGCTAAATACTCTCTTAAATATTCACAAAGGCACCACATTCCAAAATACTTTACTCTGAAGAACTTTATGCAAATCTAACTCTGTCACCTTTACCTTCTTGATACTGACACATAGGATCCCATAATTAACATAGAAATACCACAAGTCTTGACCTTTTCTAATGAAAACTCAGTTTCTAACCACATATACAACTTTAAAATACCCTATTGTTCCCTGTAAAATCTTGAACACGTTAGAGACATTCTCGAGAGTCATTCACACTTATTCAGACTGCAATTTACCTGACCCAACGAACAGAACCACTCGTGCTTCATTGGCACTCCGACATCGTAGAGTGTAATCTTCATCCCAATACCACCAAACAACTTCCTGCTATATGCACCGAGCATTGTTTACCAACAACAACTTAAGACATCCCGTGACTCTCTTACCCTATGAAGCATAATATAACCTTTGTCAAAAAATTTCCCTAACTCGAGCCATCCTCGGTCTCAATTTCTACAATCCATAGTTGATTCACCTACACGCCTCGAACTAGAGCCAACATAACACCTAATCGTGCCATCAATTACTCACAGCAGACTCCCCCACTTGGCTCGAAGCCATAAATCACAATACACTTAATAACTCATAACACTTATACTCTATTGATGCCACAATACCCTAGTGAGCTTAAACTCGAACCCTTTGCAAGCTTGTGAAAACATAGATCATCTAGTATTTTAATCTTTGGCAAATCTCGCACTCATTCTCGCTACAGTTAAGCCCACTCTCTTAAGTGACCCAAAATTCAAATTTCAACACTTACATTTCACTTGCACATGAGATCTTCTAACAGACACATAAGGATCGCACAACCTTAGAACACTTTGCAAGAGATAACCCACCTACTTTGCCTTCTATTAACATTTCTGTATACCTTCCACCGTCATAAATTGTATGCAGTCACTTAGCATTCCTGAGTCTGAACTCATACCGCAACATGAAATTACTTCACTCACAATAAGGAAACATGAAAACATCCTTCATACGCCCATAACTCGGGGCTATACCTCGAATCAAGATGGAATTCCAACACCTAATAGTTCCTCTATCCTTTAGCAGGCCTTCCTCGTCACTCCCATCTCATATAAATACATCTCGCAGTACTAACATACTCATCATATAGTTATCCAGCTGTCACTTCCACTAATAGGGACAATACTGAACATATAAATTCAAAATACTTGCTGTGACGACCCGACCCATCGTCTCCTACGTTACTGCCCCGTTTTTCCCGTTTATTATTTCTTCATGTTTCGTTATCTGTATGTGGTGTGTTAGAGTTGATTTGGATTGATTTTGATAAGAAATGAGACGCTTAGTCTCTTTAAGGAAAGCTTAAGTTGGAAAAGTCAACTAGACGTTAAATTATGAGTTATAGGGCTCGGATGTGATTTATGGTGATTTGGTTAGCTTCAGGAAGTAATTTTTGACTTAGGAGTGCGATCGAAATTGATTTTGGAGGCCCAATGTAGAATTAGGCTTGAATTGGCGAAGTTAGTATTTTGGCGAAATCTGGTTGATAGGTGAGATTTTGATCCGAGGGTCGGAATGGAATTCCGAGAGTTGCTGTAGCTTTGTTGGGTGATTTTGGATGTGTGTGCATATTTTCAGGTCATTCGGACATCGTTTGGTTGGGTTTTTGATCGAAAGTGCATTTCGGAAGTTCTTGAAGAACTTAGGCTTGATTTGGTGAAATTTGATGATTTTGATGTTAACGACAGTGTTTTGATGGTTCGAGCAAGTTTGAAAAAGGTAATAGATCATGTTTGTGCTTTTGGTTGAGGTCCCGGAGGCCTCGGGATGAATTCAGGTGGTTAAACGGAGAGTTTGGAGTTTATTGCATGGTCTGGTTTTGCTGGTTCTGTCATTTCCGCATCTGCAAAAAAGAGACCCCATAGGCGGTTCCACAGATGCGGCATGCAGGTCGCAGAAGTGATTTTGGTATAGGCTGAGAAGGTCCGCATAAGCGGAACTTGGTCCGCATTAGCGGGTCCGCAGGAGCGGAAATCTAACCGAAGAAGCGGTCCTGGGTGAACCGCAGAAGCGGAGTTCAAGTCGCAAAAGCGGAGAGGGGGCTTTTAAGTGTGAACCGCATAAGCAGATTTTTGGCCGCAGAAGCGGTCCCGCATAAGCGAAAGCGGGACCGCAGAAGCGAAAAATCGCTGTGGCAGAAGGGTTTATATCATTAATTCATCCGCGAGCTTATGTCATTTTTCCTCCATTGTGGAGCAATTTTGAGAGCCTTGAGGCGATTTTGAAGAGGGATTCAAGGGAGAATGATTAGAGGTAAGTTCCTTGGTCTAATTATTCAAGTTTGTGGCAGATTTAACATGAAAATTGGTTGAAATTCATTAAAAAGGGGTAAAGCTAGGGCTTGAATTTTTGATATTCCAAATTGGGATTTCGATAGGTCATTTGAGCTCGGATTTGGGAGTTCTTGGTATGTATGGACTCGTGGCGAGACGAAGAATCCGGTAATATGAGTTTTGTAATTTTTTGAGAAGCGGGACCGGGGCTCGGGTTTTGTTAGTTTTGGGATTTTTGCTACATTTTGGTTGTTTTCGATTGGGTTATATCTCCTTAGCCTATTGTAATATATTTGCTCTGATTTTGGTTAGATTCGATGTGCGTAGAGGCCAATTTGAGGGGTAAAGGCGTCGCGAGCGAGGAATTTCACCGGTTCGAGGTGAGTAATACTTGTAAATGATATCCTGAGGGTTTGAAACCCCGAATTTGCACATCATCGTGCTGTATTGAGGTGACTTGCACGCCGGATATGAGCGTGGGGTAGAGCACCATTTGGGATTGTGACTTGGTCCGTCCCGGTTGTTGATTTTATTGCGTACTTGACTGAAACTACTTGTTATCATCATAATTTGGGGTGATTGCCATGTTTGGGCCTTGTGCCGACTTGTAGAATCCTTCGGCGATTGATGTTACTATTTTAGCATATTTGCATATCATTTGATTTCAGTCCAAAGTTTTAAATACTATTTTTGCAAACTCAGCCATATTTCTAAGTTTTGAAAACTCAAACGATATTTTAAATGTTATTTCGGGCTGAGAACTACTGTTTTATAAATGCCCAAGGGGCTTATAATGTTTCCTGGACTGCGCATGGATCGGGCTGCACGCCGCAGCAGTGACTTGAAACAGTGGTAACAATGACACTGTATGATGTGACTTGACATAGTGGTAACAATGACACTGTATGAAGTGACTTGAAACAGTGGTAACAATGACACTGTATGATGTGACTTGAAACAGTGGTAACAATGACACTGTATGATATGACTTGAAACAGTGGTAACAACGGCACTGTATGACGTAAATTGGTCAGGTAACAATGGGTGACCGGTCAGGTAATAATGATTGACCAAGATATTGCGCTTGGGTTGTAGGATCCCCTCCGGAGTTTGTACACACCCCCAGTGAGTGCCGTCGATGATAAATAAATATGGATGGCTCGGGCTGCTCGCCACAGTGGGTACTGGAATGTACCATCATATGCATTGCATTGCATTCATGCATTTGTTCATTTATTGTTGTTTGTGATATCTCTGGAGACATTTATCTGTTGTTCTGGTACTATCTGGAACTGCATGGTGCATTTGGTCAGGTAATAATGGCTGACCAGGATTAAGAATATTGCCCGAGGGGCGGGTTTCTGTGCATAGTGACACTGATTGCTAAAATTATTTTGCAACTATTGAAAAGACCATTTTCAAAAGAGGTTTAAAATTGAGCCAAGATACTTCTAAAGATTTTTACGGTTTTCACTAATTTTTCTCCGTTTAAAGGTTCTTCTCTGCTTCTATAGAGCATGACGATATGTTTTACGTGTTTTCTTATCGCTCAGTTGTTATTTACTTTTATTACTCACTGAGTTGGAGTACTCACTTTATTCCCTGCACCTCGTGTGCAGATGCAGGTACTTGATCACCCGGTAGCGGGTTTTTGAGTTGACTGAAGATTTACTAGCATAGTTGAGCCAAGTGACCGCCAGCATCCGCGGCACCGGATCTTCTCCCTTATTTTCTGTTGTTCATGTTATTTTAAGACTTTGTTCCTTTTTCTGGACTTGTAGTACTTTAGTGAACTCTGTAGTAGCTCATGACTAGTGACACCCCGATGTCGGGCTGTGACGAGATGGTTCCCTGTTATTATCATTGTTTTCCGCGCTTTTGATTATGCTAATCATGTTTTAGCTTTATAGATGTTAAATAATTGTTAAAAGGAAGCGTTTGTTTTGTTGGCTGGCCTTGTCTTCACGAGAGGCGCTATCACGATCGGGTTTGGGATTTGGGTCGTGACAAGTTGGTATCAGAGCCTAGGTTACTAGGTCTCACGAGTCATGAGCAGGTTTAGTAGAGTCTCACGGATCAGTACGGAGACGTCTGTATTTATCCTCGAGTGGCTGCAGAACCTTTAGGAAAACTTCACTTTCTTGGAATTCTTATCGTGCGTACTTGATTCAGCTTAAGATATAACTCTTGAAATTCCTTCCACACGTCTGTATACGCACGTGAGCGCTCAATAATATATGTGCCTTGATGGCTTGTGATTCCCCGATCGAGGGGGCGAGATGTAATCTCCGTGAGTTTTATGTTGGGCTAGTCTGGAGGGCTTGAGGCCGGATCTTTGCTTATGGCTTGAGCACTAATGTGCTCATTTTGTGAGCTGGTGTTATNGATATGTTTTACGTGTTTTCTTATCGCTCAGTTGTTATTTACTTTTATTACTCACTGAGTTGGAGTACTCACTTTATTCCCTGCACCTCGTGTGCAGATGCAGGTACTTGATCACCCGGTAGCGGGTTTTTGAGTTGACTGAAGATTTACTAGCATAGTTGAGCCAAGTGACCGCCAGCATCCGCGGCACCGGATCTTCTCCCTTATTTTCTGTTGTTCATGTTATTTTAAGACTTTGTTCCTTTTTCTGGACTTGTAGTACTTTAGTGAACTCTGTAGTAGCTCATGACTAGTGACACCCCGATGTCGGGCTGTGACGAGATGGTTCCCTGTTATTATCATTGTTTTCCGCGCTTTTGATTATGCTAATCATGTTTTAGCTTTATAGATGTTAAATAATTGTTAAAAGGAAGCGTTTGTTTTGTTGGCTGGCCTTGTCTTCACGAGAGGCGCTATCACGATCGGGTTTGGGATTTGGGTCGTGACAAGTTGGTATCAGAGCCTAGGTTACTAGGTCTCACGAGTCATGAGCAGGTTTAGTAGAGTCTCACGGATCAGTACGGAGACGTCTGTATTTATCCTCGAGTGGCTGCAGAACCTTTAGGAAAACTTCACTTTCTTGGAATTCTTATCGTGCGTACTTGATTCAGCTTAAGATATAACTCTTGAAATTCCTTCCACACGTCTGTAT
>MU679754.1:109909-126902 GCA_026770625.1 Nicotiana glauca | reverse complement strand
TATTTCTATGATGTGAGACGGGGTCTCAGCTTTGTGTTGTAATGGTACTATTGAGCTTGGGGTACAGCTCTTTCGTTTGAGTCATTTGTCATGATTTGAGTATGCCAGACCGTTCCTTAATGGTGCGTACATTAGGCAAGTTGTGGCTTAGGCCTGTATTGAGGTGTTGTGTCACCAGAGTGGTGTGTTGGATTTGAGGTGATCGTTGGAGAGGGGGCTTTTACGTGTGAACCGCATAAGCGGATTTTTGGCCGCAGAAGCGGTCCCACATAATCGAAAGTGGGACCGCAGAAGCAAAAAATCGCTGTGGCAGAAGGGTTTATATCATTAATTCATCCGCGAGCTTATGTCATTTTTCCTCCATTGTGGAGCGATTTTGAGAGCCTTGAGGCGATTTTGAAGAGGGATTCAAGGGAGAATGATTAGAGGTAAGTTCCTTGGTCTAATTATTCAAGTTTATGGCAGATTTAACATGGAAATTGGTTGAAATTCATTAAAAGGGGGTAAAGCTAGGGCTTGAGTTTTTGATATTCCAAATTGGGATTTTGATAGGTCATTTGAGCTCGGATTTGGGAGTTCTTGGTATGTATGGAATCGTGGCAAGACGAGGAATCCGGTAATGTAAGTTTTGTAATTTTCGAGAAGCGGGCCCGGGGCTCGGATTTTGTCAGTTTCGGGATTTTTGCTACATTTCGATTGTTTTCGATTGGGTTATATCCCCTTAGCCTATTGTAATATATTCACTCTAATTTTGGTTAGATTTGATGCGCGTGGCGGCCAATTTGAGGCGGAAAGGCATTGCGAGCGAGGAATTTCACCGGTTCGAGGTGAGTAATACTTGTAAATGATATCCTGAGGGTTTGAAACCCCGGATTTGCATATCATCGTGTTGTATTGAGGTGATTTGCACGCCGGATATGAGCATGGGGTAGAGCACCATTTGGGATTGTGACTTGGTCCATCCGGTTGTTGATTTTACTGCGTACTTGACTGAAACTACTTGTTATCATCATAATTTGGGATGATTGCCATGTTTGGGCCTTGTGCCGACTTGTAGAATCCTTCGGGGATTGATGTTACTGTTTTAGCATATTTGCATATCATTCGATTTCAGTCCAAAGTTTTAAATACTGTTTTTGCAAACTCAGCCATATTTCTAAGTT
Organism: Nicotiana glauca; assembly: GCA_026770625.1. Lineage (NCBI taxonomy): Eukaryota > Viridiplantae > Streptophyta > Magnoliopsida > Solanales > Solanaceae > Nicotiana > Nicotiana glauca. The sequence continues at coordinate 125,739 of MU679754.1, read as the reverse complement.
ATGAAAACTCAAACGATATTCTAAATTTTATTTCGGGCTGAGAACTACTGTTTTATAAATGTCCAAGGGGCTTATAATGTTTCCTGGACTGTGCATGGATCGGGCTGCGCGCTGCAGCAGTGACTTGAAACAGTGGTAACAATGACACTGTATGATGTGACTTGAAATAGTGGTAACAATGACACTGTATTAAGTGACTTGAAACAGTGGTAACAATGACACTGTATGATGTGACTTGAAACAGTGGTAACAATGACACTGTATGATGTGACATGAAACAGTGGTAACAATGATACTGTATGATGTGACTTGAAACAATGGTAACAATGGCACTGTATGAAGTAAATTGGTCAGGTAACAATAACTGACCAGTCAGGTAACAATGACTGACCAAGATATTGTGCTTGGGCTGTAGGAGCCCGTCCGGAGTCTTTACACACCCCCTATGAGCGCCGTCGACGATAAATAAATATGGATGGCTCGGGCTGCTTGCCGCAGTGGGTACTGAAATGTACCATCATATGCATTGCATTGCATTCATGCATTTGTTCATTTATTGTTGTTTGTGATATCTCTGGAGACATTTATCTGTTGTTCTGGAACTGCATGGTACGTTTGGTCAGGTAACAATGGCTGACCAGGATTAAGAATATTGTCCGAGAGACGGGTTTCTGTGCATTGTAACACTGATTGCTGAAATTATTTTGCAACTATTGAAAAGATCATTTTCAAAAGAGGTTTAAAACTGAGCGAAGATACTTCTAAAGATTTTTTACGGTTTTCACTGATTTTTCTCCTTTTAAAGGTTCTTCTCTGCTTCTATACAACACGACGATATGTTTTACGTGTTTTCTTATCGCTCAGTTATTATTTACTTTTATTACTCATTGAGTTGGAGTAATCACTTTACTCCTTGCACCTCGTGTGCAGATGTAGTTACTTGATCACTCGGTAGCGGGTTTTGAGTTGACTGAAGATTTGCTAGCATAGTTGAGCCAGGTGACTGCCAGCGTCCGCGACACCGGATCTTCTCCCTTATTTTCTGTTGTTCATGTTATTTTTAGACTTTGTTCCTATTTTTGGACTTGTAGTACTTTAGTGAACTCTGTAGTAGCTCATGACTAGTGACACCCCGATGTCGGGCTGTGACGGGATGGTTCCTTGTTGTTATCGTTGTTTTTCGCGCTTTTGATTATGCTAATCATGTTTTAGCTTTATAGATATTAAATAACTGTTAAAAGGAAGCGTTTGTTTTTTTGGCTGGCTTTATCTTCACAAGAGGCGCCATCACGACCGGGTTTGGGATTTGGGTCGTGACACTTGCTCACACAATCAACACCTTGGTGTTCAAGCCATAGGTAATGATCCGGCCTCGAGTCCTCCAGACTGGCCCAACGTCAACTCACAAGATCACATCTCACTCCTCGATCGGGGAATCACAAGCCATTAAGGACCATCTGATACTGAGCACTCATGCGCATATGCGAACACGTGGAAGGAATTGCAAAAGTTACTTTTCAAGATGAATCAAGGACGCACGATAAGAATTCAAGAATGTGAAGTTTTCCTAAAGGTTCTGCAACCTCTCGAGGATAAATACAGACGTCTCCGTACCGATCGGTGAGACTCTATTAAACCTTCTCATGACTCGTGAGAACTATGTAACCTAGGCTCTTATACCAACTTGTCACGAACCAAACCCCGATCCGGTCGTGATGGTGCCTCTCATGAAGACAAGGTCAGCCAACTAACCCATTTTGCCTTTTCAGAATAGTTAAAATTAATAAACAGTTTTAGTATGATTAAATAACCACAAACTAAGCAAAAGATTTCTTTATAAAATGCGGAATACAGCTCAAACACAGCCCGATACCGTGGTGTCACAAGTCACGAGCATCTATTAGAGTATAAATACATCTACAAGGTTTGTAATGTACAAAAATAGGACTGATGAAAGAAAAGGGAGAAAAGCAATATCTTAGATCAGTTTAAACCTCTTTTGAAAATGACTTTTTCAATAGTTACGCAAGTGAATGCAAAACAGTTAGTGCCGATAAGCACAGAGAATTCGCCCCTCGGGCACATATATCATAGTATAACAGGTAAAATGACAAGTAAATATGAAAGATGAACATATAAAGGTTCGCCCATCGGGCAATATCTCAAAACAGTATCAGCCTCTCGGGCTCACTCTCAGAATAGTATCAGCCCCTCGGGCTCACTCTCAGAACAATATTAGCCCCTCGGGCTCACTCTCAGATCAATATCAACCCCTCGGGCTCACTCTCAAATCACAATGGGTACCCGCGCTCACGGTAGGTGTGCAAACTCCGGAGGGGCCCTTACGGCCCAAGCGCTATATCAAGCCACCTCTTGGCATCAACTCTCAGCATTCGGCCTCACATCACTCAAGCCACTTCGTGGCACATAAATGTATTTTAGGCCCTCGACCTCATATCAATCAGTGTATCCTCACATCTGGCCCTCGGCCACCCTCAGTCAAAAAATCATCACTAGCCCCTCGGACATTAGTAAAACAGTAGTTCTCAGCCCAAAACGTCATTTAGAAATATCATTTAAGTCTCAAAACTGAGTGAAAGTGGCTGAGTTATAAAACAGTGGAAAAACAGCATGACTGAGTTCAAGTAATAAGTCCAAACAATGAGGAAACGGTGATAATAATCCCAAAGGGTTCAAATAGTTGGCACGAAGCCCGAATATGGCAATTAGCCCAAATGATAATGATGACAAACAATTTTCAGTCAAATACGCGGTAAAATCATCAATCGGGATGGACCAAGTCACAATCCCCAGTAGTAAACGACCCCACGCTCATCAATAAGTGCGTGTCTCACCTCAATATAGCACTACGATGTGCAATCTGGGGTTTCAAACCCTCAGAACATCATTTACAATCATTACTCACCTTAAACCGGCGAAATCTCTAGCTCGCGTCGCCTTTTCCCCTTCAATTGGCCTCCACACGCATTGAATCTATCCAAAATCAGAACAAATACATCACAAAATGTTAAGGAAACAAATCCCAAGAGAAAACAATCAATATCGGGCACAAATTTCGAAATTACCAAACCCGAGCCCCGGGCCCACTTCTCGAAACTCAGAAATTTGTACATCAACGGGTTCCTTATCCTCCCACGAGTCTATACATGCCAAAAGTTCTTAAATCCGACCTCAAAATGGTCCGTCAAATCCCAAATCAAATTTTAATTTCTCAAGCCCTAGCTCTTCAATTTTAGACTTAGTTTCCATGAATTTCTAGGTAGATTTCACAATATTGTAGACATGTGATTTTTGACCCTCCCAAATATTTTTCATATTTTAGTAAGTAAATATTAAATTTAGGCCTAATATAGCTATTTCAACTAATTTTTACTCTTTTACTTTATTTTATATCAAGAAAAGAAAAATACTACAAAAAAAGAATTACACTTTTAGATATAAGATGTATTTCATTTTGCAAAAGAAAAGAAAATTTAAAATATATATATATATGTTTTCCCTCTACTTTGTAAAACTAGTAATGTTAAAACATTTCTTAGTAGTATTATAGTTAAAATCCCAATTCAAAATTTAATTTCTCAAGCCCTAGTTCTTCAATTTTAGGCTTAGTTTCCAAGAATTTCTAGGTGGATTTTACAATATAATCGAGTTTCAAGATCAAAATTCTTACCTCAAGTCATTTCTCCTAGAATACCTCGCTAATCTCCTTCAAACATCTCCAAAAACGAGCAGCCATGGGTGAAAATAGACCCAAAAACGACTTAAAAACATTCTGCCCAGGCCTGACTTTCCTTCTTTGCGAACGAGATCAACCTCTCGTGAACGCGTAGCACAAAATTACATTGACCAACTTTTACCTTATGCGAACGCGACATGCCAGTCGCGAAAGCAATGCTTCCACAGCCATGACCTTCGCGAACGCGATGAATAACTGACCATCAACCCCAAATCCTCTTTCTCGATCGCGTATACACACTGGCGAACGCGTTGAAGTCCTCTCACAAGCCTTCGCGAACGCTGCATGGACCCTCGCAAATGCGAAACCCACATAACTCATCCCTTCGCGAACGCGTTCTCTCCTTCGCGAGCGCGAAAACCAAAATACCTGCAACTGCTGGACTGAGTTTCTGCAATTTTTCAATTCCAAAAATGGTCCGATTGACCACCCGAGGCCCTCGGGACCCCAACCAAACATGCCAACATATCCCATAACATCGTTCAAACTTTTTCCAACCTTCAGAACACTCAAAACAACATCAAAACATCAAATTTACATCAGATTCAAGCCTAAGAATCCCAAAGTCTTCTGAAATACATTTTTGATCAAAAACCCAACCAAACCATGTTCGAATGACCTGAAATTTTACACACACATCCCAAATGATACAACAAAGCTGCTGCAGCTCTCAGAATTTCATTTCGACCTCTATATCAAAATCTCACCTACCAACCGGAAAATGCCGAAATCTCACTTTCGCCAATTCAAGCATAAACCTTCCACGGACTTCCAAAAATGCATTCCGATCATGCTCATAAGTCCCAAATCACCCAACAGAGCTGATCAAATCATAAAAATTTCGATCCGAGCTCATAAATAAATAAGTCAAATCTTGGTCAAACCTTCCCAATTTCAATCTACAACTGAGAACTGTTCTTTCAAATTCATTATGATTTCCGTAAAAACCAAAACCAACGATTTACATTAGTTATAGTACATCACACGAGGCAAGTCATGCCCGAGAACTGGCAATCAAAGTGCAAAAGCTTAAAATGACCGGTCGGGTCGTTACATTTTACCTTTAAACCTAAGAGTCGGCCTAAAATCCTCCCTCTTATATGAATAGTAGTCCTAAAATTCCTTTGGGACTGATAGGAATAGGACGGGTTATAGCATGCAATAGAGGTCGAATCAATCCGAGCTTTAATACCTTTATGGGGTGGGAAGGGTAGATATGGATATGATGACCGGTGCGCTAATACCACGCGTAGCCCCTCTTTTAAGGAGTGATTACCAGGTATTGCATTAATGTGATCCATATTACAAACAAACCTAGGACCCTTTTACACTCATCGGCATGCTTAGATTATAACTCTTTTCAAAACCTTGCTTTCATTAATCGTTTTCAAACACTTGTGTATTTAAATTTAAATCCCTTATTATTTGAGCCTTATTTGTTTACTTGCTAATTGCACAAATTCACAAAAACTATCTGGCAGGGAACCATGCTAGTGGATCCTAAGCGGTGCCTAACACCTTCCCCTTGGGATAATTTCAAGCTCTTACCTATCTCTGGTTATTAAATGTAGTTGTAGTTGAACCCCATAGGTGCCCTAACACACCTTAAAATCGTTAGGTGGCGACTCTTCAAAATAGCAAAACCCCTTTCCTAGAAGGAAAGAGTTGTCCCAACCAAATGTCATAAACCCGATTTTACGAGAAAAAGGGGACGCGACAGTACTTGGGTCGGACTTTATCTTTTGCGACCATTGTACCTTCGTGCCAAGCTTCTCCTGTACATACACTATTTCTGAGGGGGAAACACAAAAATTGTGAGCAGATATGAGCGGAGGCATACATCTTTCATTTTGTTGTATCGCGATATGCCAAGAAGGGACATCCGTGTTCCGTGGGGGAGGTAGGATGGTTGTTCTGATATAGGGATGATGTCTATCTCAATCGAGGCGGGGACCCAACTGATCCCTTCGACAGTTATTACGATGATCCTTCCTTGTTTCTGCTTGTACTGATGTCAGTTGTTGGATCGGGCCGTTGAGATCATCCTCGTTGGCCCTTACCTCGGCGCAATAGGCATTTTAGATTTCTTCTTAAGTGGTGGGAGTCTTAAGTGATGGGAGGGTATTTCATGATCGTACTTAATAGCTTTCTGGTTTGTCTCGACCCATTCCAGCTCAACCTGTTCTGAAAGGCCGTTACCGCCATCCTCTCTAATACATTAGGTAGGCTCATTCTCACCCTATTAAATTGGGCTAGGAAGTCCTTGAATCCCTCATCGGATATCTTCCTAACGGCAAATATATCGTTCACCCTGGCTTCCGCCTTTTAGCTCCTGCATGAGTAGTGATGAACTTGTTCGCCATTTCCTTGAACGGTTCTATTGACCGTGCAGGTAGTTGTGAGTACCAGGTTAGGGATCCCCTTATTAGGGTATCACTGAATTTTTTCAGTAGCACTGATGGTACTTGTTCTTTCGAAAGATCGTTGCCTTTACGGCTATGACATAGTGGATGATATGATCTTCTAGGTTTGTAGTACCATCGTATATTTTTAGTATAGTGCCATTTTGAAAGTTTTAGGTATGGCGTAGGGGGCTGATTCCTTGTTGTACGATTGCTCAATGAATCGGCCAACGTCCCGTTTTGGTAACAACTTTGGGGTGCCTGGTATTTTATCGACCCTTTCTTGGTGCTCCTTCATCTGGTCACGGAGTGCCTTATTCTCATTTTCCATTTCCTCCATTTTCTTTAGCATGGCTGCGAGTGTGTCATTACCTGCATTAATAGTGGTATCAGTGTTACCTGTTTGTAGGGCATCTTGTTCGCCAGTGATTGTTTTGACATCTACGTGTGTAGTGTCTCTATTCTCCCTTTGAGCGGGTTTCTCAAGTATGTTGTTTAGAGTGTTTGTTAGCCATTCTTCCGGTAGTCTTTTTACCGCTGGTGGTGCGTCTCCTGTTGTAGATGTGAAGGCTTTCTTTTCGTGCGAAGCAGTTACGCTTTCGCATGGGGGAGGCGAAGCGTCTCTCCTAGGTGTAGCATTTGGTGTCACATTTTCATTATCTTCCCTGCCGTCTTCGTTGATGGTGTCAAGGATGTTGGTTGTGACACCCACTATCGCTTTTACCCTTGCATCTCCTTTTCCTGCCATTGTTAGTTTATGCAAAGATAGGAAAATATGGCTATCCTTTTTTACGATCTAGATGAAACAAAAATTTTAACTAAATAAATCCCCACATACGGCGCCAAATTGTTTGACCAAAAAGTATTAAACGTTTTGACTAAATCAATAACCAGTGAAAAGAGGAGTGAATCTTAGTTAAGGATAGTAAAATCTAGACCGAATGATAGATAACATAGATAAGATGAAAGACGTCAGTTAATATGTTTGAGTCGATTAAATGCTCATAAATACAACAACATAAATGCGCTATCGATCTAAGTAAATGCAATCGGAATAATCAAAAGAAGTTGCTACCCAATTATTGAGATCTTTCGGAAAGCCTCTTTCCTCGATAACTATGTGGAAAGAAAAGAGATATGGGATGATTGAGGAATCTTTGGATCTTATCAATATAGAACAACGATGTATACTTGAGTTGTGCAATCAATGAATAAGGCCACTTTAGTATATACTCTCAGATGAATCTTTTACAAAGTGTTCTTTTGTCGCTTTTTAGGGATCCTTTTTTCTTTACTAGCTCTTCCTATTTATAAGGGACAATCTCCCAAGAAACCTTAAACAGTACAACATAGAGAATATTCGAAAAACATATTTTTACTGTCTCCCCCTAAGTTTAACTATAGTTAACATCTCGTTTCGACTGACTGCTCTTGGTCGTCGTCCTTTGTCACGACGACCACTAGACGTTTCGGCATGATAACCTTGTTCCTCATCTTAATTGGTTACTGTCATGGTTGCCAAAGTTGGACCCATACAGTTAGTCCCTTCGTTTATTGAGGTTGTGGCCCTGCACGTCCATGATAAGCGGACATTGCCTATACCCGCGGGAAAATTTGGCTATTGAATTATGCCGGTTTGACCAGGAAAAAAAGAGCGGCGTATTCCTCGGTACCCTAGTTGGTGTAGCTTATCAGGAAGTGACGTCACTCCCATGTGCATCATTATTATGCACCTTCCCGAGACAATGACTGATTGCTTGTCGCTTTGGTTTTGGTGCCATTGGCAGCCTTCTGCTTCGATTTGCATCACCCAACCCTATAAATATGTGAAGGTTTTGTTTTTTTTAAGAACTTTTAGCCATTTCCTTTCTTATGTATACATTGCCTCCTTTGGTCATCTCTTCTCGGGCCTTTTGCTCAGTTTTCGTGATTTTTCTTCTCATCTTTTCCATCAATCACCATTATTCATTTTACGTTTCACCAACATACCTTCTATTTTCAAGATGCCCAGAATGCACCGGACACACGAAGAAATTTTTGTCGCCACTCTATTATCCATGGCACCTCCTTCATGTGGCGAGGATATGGCAGTTGAGGAGGGGGAAACTTTCCCACCGTGGAGGAGATACTCCCAAGAAACCATATGTTCTCTTCCCCCGTTCCGGTGGTTTCTTAAACTAAGCAGGCTCGCATAAATGACCTCTGGTCTATGTACAACATTACTCCCCATGTTGAGATGGTTCTGGCTGGGAGGGACCTCGTGAAGGTCCATAGACCGGGATATTGTGAATTCTACGTATATCCCTTTATGATCGGCTACACCCTCCCTCTTCTTCCGCTGGCGGAGGAATTCTGTCGGTTCTACGAGGTCTGCCAGGTGCAGCTATCTCCGTATACGTATAAAAAATTTCTAGTACTTATCGCGCCCCCTTTTTCCTCGTGGAGTCCATTTTGACATTCATGGGGGAACAACTCATTTCCTTTTGGGAATTAGGTATTTGAAGAGTCCCAACCTAATAGATTAAGGTGCGTTAGGGCACGTAGAGTGATTAACTCATGTGACTAATTTGCATTACCAGATATTAGGGTAAGGGCTCGAAATAACTTGACGGGAAGGTGTTAGGCACCCCTCGTGGTCCACAATGGTGGGTCCTGGCCGAACTTAAACTATGTGAATTAGTCATTTAACAAGTAAATAGTCTTAGCACCTATTTTGTAAATAAACTAGTTTCCCCCATCTAAATGCATATATAATCAAGGAAGTTCAGATAATGAAAGTAAAAGTGGTTTGGACAGCTAAAACACACACATATATATAAAGAAAAAAAAAGGAAGTCTAGATAATTTAAACACATATAGGAATGGGAAAAGGGAAGTCCTAAGTTGATTAGCCTATAGGATCAATCCGTACAATACCCGATAATCCTCCTCAACTAAAGGGGCTACACGTGACATTAGCGCACATGTCATCATATTCATTTACAACCCATTACCCTCCCCTTAATGGTTATATAAGCAAGTTTAGTTAACGAACTCTAAGAGTGCTGTTACCCGTCCATTCCTTATGGTCCTAGAGGAGTTTAATACCTCTAAATCTGGGCAGTTCTAGACAACCTAAGGTGTTTAAAAGGGAAAATCTAGGCGAAAAGCAAAGAACATATAGGACAATAAAATAAGAGAGAAATAGTTAAGGCTCATGTTTACCTCCACATGTATACAGGAAAATAAACAGCACGTCTAAAACACAGATTCAAATAATTTCTAGAAAGAATCCTAGGACAGGATATCTAGGTGAACATTAATACAAAGATCTTGCAACGATATTTCAGAACTCAATGGCAAGGTCCAAGTCAGTTTCGTTACTGGTTTTAAATGTGTGAGACTTAAACAGTTTATACACAATTGAAACACAGTTTCTAGTTTTATAAAGATATTAATCATCTAAGACTTGCCTAGGCATGAGGACTATACATAATCACGATTATGGAAACTATTTGAAGTTGAGATCGTTTAACCTATGAGCATGTTGATCTAGGTGAGACAGGTTATAACAGGTGTTTTATATCAACTTGTATATAGAGACATGATATCTATGTGTGGGGCTATTTAAACCTTTTGTAGACAGTGATTGGAAAAAACATGATTCAAACAGATGCAAATAGAGTTCCAAGAAAACATGCTATCTAATGCATACAAGAGATGACTATTTTATTAAGTCAAGATTATTAACCTAATAGCAGGATCTCGAAGTGAAAGTACTTATGCAAAATCAAAATTGAAATAGCGATATATGGCATGTAGTATGCTGAAGCCATAAATGTGAAGGTCATAAAAACATGTTATATAATGCACAAGATTATCATGGTTTAAATGCAAATGAACACATCCATCCTAGAACATGGATTCTAATACAGATTTGCAAGATATAAGACCTATAACATGTTTTCTACCCAGTTTTACCCACAATATCATACAACTACCCTCCCGTTTCACTAGTTACCCTAATATATTTTTACAAATAATTATTACAGACAAATTACTGAGTGAGTTACATAAATGAAATATAAATTAAACTATAGGGAGCCTGAAGTAGGCCCAAAGCAAACCTGGGAGTACCATGCCTTCAGTATGGCCTCAAATGCTAAGGATTTCATAGCCAATTTTGGTGTCCAAGTGTGTCAGAGTTCCCTAAGGACCTCAAGGATCCCGGGCAGTGATCACACCCAGATTTTTCATAATAGGGACTAAATATGTACAGTGTTGAAGGGTCAGTCCCAGTGTGCCAGAGTTCAAAGGAATATCAAGAGGATCCCAAGTTAGTACACATACTGGAGGGGCAGAACCTATTGACTTAAGAGTAAAGTGAAAGTGCTTGACATAGTTTTGAGAAGTTTTTTTTATAAGAAAACAGTATAGAAGTGACTCTAGGAGTGAAAAAGGTTTTTTAAAACTGAACATGTTTGAGAAAGGTATTAAAATACTTTTTGAAATCAGCCAACACAAATCACAGAACAACCAGATTCAGAACATTTGGCAAACAAATTCCACACAAGGAGAGAAGGGTTGGGACACACATAGAATACACCTCAGTGTACAATGGAGCACATAAGCTACAAGATGCACAGTATTCGCAAGGGTTCTACAGAATTGATAGGTTAGCAATAAGGTAGGTGATTGAGACACAGAGCAAGGATCACAGTAAAGCCAGATAGAAAACACATAAACAGTAGACAAGATCAAGCACACAACTAGAGTTACCCTAGAGAGACTAGATAACTTAGCATGATCTCATCAGTAAAGCAGAATAAGCAAGAACTTAAATGAACAAGCTAGGCAAATATCATACAAGTATTCATAGTATAGACAAACTAATCACACATTGAACAAAACAAGATTTAGACATGCTAGATAAAGCAGTAGACATGCAAGTATAGTTTAGACATGCTAATTACATATTGAACAAGACAGTGTTAGGCATGCTAAGAAAGATAAGAATGAACTCATAATTGATGAATTAAGGCGGTAATGAAACACATAGGGTTTAGGTTCTAAATTTTAATCAGAGACATACTAGTTAGGGAAAGAGAACACAAGATGTAAAGCAGATGTTGTGAAATATCTAGCCTGGCTTACAACTGGTCAAGACTAATGAAAATCACAAGTAGCAGAGAAGAACAGAGAGCTTTTTAGAGTGAAAGTGTGTTTGTGAACCAATGTTCGTGTGTTAGAAGTGAGAATAGGGGAGAGCATATATAGTGGTTATGAGCAAAATAGAATAAGGTAAAAGAGATCAATCATTCGGCAGTTAAGGAAGCCACAAAATCAATTACACACAAATTAGTATAGTTTTACCTTAATTAAGGGTAATTACCCAACGGTAAAAGTCAGGATACATTTAAGGAAAGAAAATCAAGTGAGTAATTAGGGGTAAATAGATAGGAGTTCAATTAAGGAAGCAATCTTAAAGAATCAGTAAGTATCACAGCTAATCAAATAAGGTAAGAAAACTAATTAAGGTCGTAAATAAGGAGAATAATCTGGAATCATCACATAAGTTTGATAGAGCAAATCAGTAAATTAGAAATTCGAAATAGTACTGATTTAAAGGGGGGAAAGAATATCAGTTTCCACAAATAGACAAATAGGTTAAATAAATTTCATAAATAGAGAAATTAGCCAAGAAATCGACTCAGAAACCCTAATAGAGATGAACTAGGGTAAAAGTAAAAAACAATGAATCTAACTAAGGGAAGCATATGAATCAAACACAGAACGAAATATTGCATAAGCAACACGAAGAACTCAGAATCGAATCACAACATGAGAAAATTAGGGCTTTAGCATAAATTGACTAGATTATGGCAAACTCTACATAAATCGGCCAGAAGGACATAAGAACAGAAGATTAAACATTCAAAATCGAAAAGCTTTTAGAGAAGATGATGTTTAGTAAACCCTAGTTTTTAGAAAAAACAAAGAATCAATTGAAACACCATAAAACTTTCACAAAACAAGTGAGAAAGGTTCGATTCGTCTCAGATCTGTACAGATTTAAAAAGATCGGGGACCCAAAATTAGGGTTTTCGAAAGTAAAATAGAGACGGGATCATAGGCTTAGGAATCCATGGATTTAAGACGAAAATAAGAAGGATCTTACTAAAAGTCGAACTAAATGGCCTGAAACAGGCGAGAAAAACCTAAAGGTGTTCACAGACCTGCCTAGGTCCCTCGAGAATCTCCTCAAGGATCTTGGAGATGGAGGTACCATAGCATAGAAGAGGCCATTAGAGGCCTGAGGTGGTGAAGAACCACCATAGGAAGGCAGTAGATGAGTAACCGGGGGGGAGGGGGGATTAGGGTTAGGGTTAGAGAGTATTTGAGAGATGGAGAGAAAGGTGACGGCGGGGTATGGTGGGGAAATGATTTAGGTTGGGGGGTGGGGGGCATTTAGAGTTAAAAATGGTAAGAACCAATGTAGGTCGTTGATCTCAGAGATCAACGGCCAAGATTAGAGGGGTCTGGGCCAGGTTTAATTAAACAGTTATTTGGGTTTAGGTTTGGGTTGGACGGCTATGGGTAATTGGACTAGGCTAGGTTTAAAATTGAGTATTTTTTGGGGCTAGATTTTAAATACCCAATTAATTTAGTAAAATAATTTTATAGAATAATTTATAAATGATAAAAATGTGATTTATACATGAAAATGCTTTAAAATACTTACTTAATATTGTAAAAATATAAAAAATTATTTTCTATATGGATAATATAATTTTGCATATATATAGGCTATTGTTGCAAATATGCAATTCTAGCTTAAAATACAATTAAAATATTTAAGCATTATATGGACATAAAATGATGAATTTAGATAATTAAATATTCATAAAAATAATATGAGGAATAGTTATTATATATTTGTATAAATAAAAATACAGAAGTAAATTGATTTAAAGCCTTTAAAATTATTGAAAAATTATAAAAATACATGTGCATGTTTGTAAATGCGTATGCAATATTTTGAAAGTATGTATGTATATTTAAATATATATTAAGGAAAAATTGAGTATCAACAGCACTGACGAAGTATGCGGAGTTGGCGGGGTGTGAATTTGGCCTTCATCACCTTTTACATTTGTTTTCCCCTAGTTTTCATAGGGGCGCCATGATATATATATATATATATATATATATATATATATATATATATATATATATATGTATATATATATATATATATATATGTATATATATATATGTATGTATATATATATATATATATATATATGTATATAAATCTAAGCAAAAACTAGGTTGGGGGCAAGTGCAGGAAGATGGGATGCTTGGAGCGGAGAGGGGACAATCATCGTGAAATGCTGCTTAAGAAACTTATTTTTCTTTCTCTCTAGGGAAGTCATTTTTCTTATTTTTAAGGAACTAATTTTCCTATAAAAAAAACTAAAAATATTTTGGAAAGCTTTCTCCATACCAAACACACACTTTGTTATCTCCCTTCTAATTCATCACTAGAACAAGAAGGTAAATATTAGAAAATAATATATAAAACTTTAACTCAATGGTGTGAAGTATTATTGTGTCCGCTAATTCGTTGTGATAATGATTACAAACTTAATTGATATATGCACACAAATGTATATATGTTTTAAATGTTTTCAACTCTATATGTTAAACTATAGGCGGAGAGTGCGTTAGCACCGGTTTTTAGTATTGTACATTCATCGTTAAATGTAATAGCTTCACTAGTCAATCAAGAAATCTAGAAAGTAGGAAATAGAACTTATTAGACAAATGAGCACAAAAGCTTAACAGGATCATTTTCCTTTTATGATAAAAAATAAATGAGCACAAAAGGTTGAAGTACTATTCACAAAATTGAGGTGATTTCTGGATTTGTAGCCATTTCTTTTACATACTAATTAATTAATTTGTGAACATATGAAATGCATGCAATGAGTCACGATAATTTGGATTAATCAGTATTTTCTATTAGGAAGTAATACAAAACAAAAACCAAGTTGAACATATCAAATTAACACAAGGATAGTTTGTTATAATTCTATTCATTTGGGAATAAATTTATAACAAATGAAATAAACATATATCCCATTGTCGTTGACTAAATGTGATCAATGTGAATTCTCTCCCAATTATAAACCAGTTAACTCATCAACATTCTTCCAAAAATACAGCTTCTCAAACACAACTGCATTTACCAATCATTTTACCTAACTAAAGTTGTAGTTGCACTAGGATACGGTTGGTGGAAAAACGTTAGTATTAATAATTTTATCTCTGAAATTTTGTACTAGAGCAAAACCCAATATGGCATATATAACCAAATAATTATTTTGCCAACGATGGATTTCTGTCACATAATAAATCGAGGAACTAAGATGTTTTAATATCAACAACAACTCCTGTTAAAGCGATTGTAATTTGTAGCAGCTTATGTATATTAATGTTGCACCTTCTAACATCTCGAGTATACTTTATTATTCACGGGCTACATATTCCATATGGTCTTTATTGGTCTTGCATATTCTTGTAACCTCGTGTACATACAGAAAGCAACAGAAATATTAACTTTGTTGATACTTTGAAGATTCATCTTTCAAATAATCAACCCCCTTTGGATCTTGTGTTCCTGTTGGAGATGGTGGTTCTAATGGTGTTTCTATCGAAGGTTCTACTTTGTTTTAAGGTGGCTAGTTGTCTTACGTTTATCAGATGTGAGTGTTGTTTTGGTCTCATTATCAAATGTGTTTATTTGGCCCAAAACTTCAGCTGGCTACTTTGGTTCAAGGGCTGGCTACTTGGGCTCAAGGCTTTAAATATACTACTTGGGCTCTACACGTTTTGGGCATGTTCAGAAGAATTGTATTGAGTAGTTTTTATTAGCCGTAAATCTAGCTGTAAAAATTGATTCCATTTTTGTTAGTTTGTTATAAGAGAGCAAATAGAATAGGGACAAGTGGATAGGTCAGTTATACATAGATTCCATTCTTTCTTATTTATATAGGAGCATTGCACATATTACATTCATTCAGATATGTGAGCACGTGATTTTTGCCCTAAGCAAATTATTCCTAAAAAAATTTCACACAAAATGATTTTTCTTTATTTTTACAATTTTTGTATATTTTGGTGTCATTTTCTGATAATTGTTGCATTTTTGTGTTAGTTGGTTGCATAATACTTCATATTAAAAAAAATACAAAAAAAATATGCATTTGCATTAGAAATTTAATTTCACATTTTAGTATTAAGTAGGTATTAATTCATTTTAGAACAATTTAAAAAGAATTACAAAAAAAATAGTTCACGTTAGCATTTTATTGTTTTAATTGGAAATTGCTACAAAATAGTTTTAAAAGTAATTTTAGGCCATTAATTAGTTTTGAAGTTTTATTTTTTGCATCTTTATAAAAATTAGAAAATACAATACAAAATGATAAAATGAAAAATAACAAAAAATAAAATACAAAAAGCAAAAGAAATAAAAGAAGACAAGGAGGATTAAAACAAAGAAAATGGACTGCCAATCCTTTGGGCCAAAGTTAGTCCATGAACCTCAGGCCCAAACAAATGGACTGACCAGCCCTGAACCAACCCAGGTCCAATTGATCTCTAACCCGGTCTTCCCTTTAATGGCC
>MU679754.1:84502-96332 GCA_026770625.1 Nicotiana glauca | reverse complement strand
AAATACCAAGAACACCCAAATCGGACCACAAATGGCCCCCTCAAATCCCAAATTTAGAATTTTTACTTCAAGCCCTAATTTCATATGATTTGGCTATGTTTTCATGAATTTCAAGGATTATTCTTAAATAAAATCATGTATTTAACTCATAAACTTACCTCCAATCGATTCCCAGTCGAAACCCTCTTAATCCCTCGCCAAAAGCTCCCAAGATGACCAAAAAAGGTGAAAGAAATGAGCTTGGTCGCGGATGAAATAACCCTTAAAACAATTGTGTCCGCCTAGCTCTTCCTCTATGCGATCGCAACACTACTAATGCGATCACATAGCTCAAATTCAAACCTCCCAAAAATCCTCTTACGCGATCGCATGACAAGCTCTGCGATCGCATCTCACAATCACCCCCTTCTATGTGATAGCACAACCATCTCCGCGTTCGCATAGAACAAACGTTGCCAGGGATCCCAGGTCCAAATTGAACTACGCGATCACAACCCCCGGAATGCGAACGCACTGACCAAAATTCCACATCTATGCGATCGCACAGCCCTTTACGCGATCGCATAGAGCCAATCTGTGACCCCTCCAAAACCTTCTATGCGATCGCATGAAGCCCTCCGCGATCGCATAGAACAAAAGTTCTCTGCAATTTTTCTGCTGCATTTTCCTACTCAAAAGTTCCCGTTAGCCATCCGAAATCACCCCGAGGCCCTCGGGACCTCAACCAAAAGCACAGACATGATCTAACACTTTATTCAAACATGCTCGAATCATCAAAATGCTAACGTCAATATCAAAATCCTCAATTATGATCAAATCAAAGCCTAAATTTTCTTAAAACTTTCGAATTGCATATTCGATCAAAAACCCGACCAAACGACGTCCGAATGACCTGAAAATTTGCAAACATATCCAAAATCACCTAACGAAGCTACTGCAACTCTCATAATTCCATTCTGACCCTCGGATCAAAATCTCGCCTATCAATCGGAATTCGCCAAAATTCAAACTTCGCCAATTCAAGCCTAATTCTACACAGAGCCTCCAAAATCAATTCCGGTCGCACTCCTAAGTCACAAATCATCTCCCGAAGCTAACCGAATCACCAGAATTCACATCCGAGCCTTCTAACTATATAGTAAACTTCCGGTTGACTTTTTCAAAACAAGCTTGATTTTAAGAGGCTAAGTGCCTCATTTCCAACTAAAACCAGTTCAATTCTATTCGATTAGCTCAAATACTGATATTGAAACATAGAACGACATAATATGGGGGAAACGGGGCGGTAACACACGTGACAATGGGTCGGGTCGTCACATAATAATAAAATGAGATGAGCCTCGCCAAATCAAAAATGCACAATTGCGAGGCCCTCATTAATTACTTAGTTCAGAATGCTTAGTTTTTGGGACGGGCCTTTTAGCAAATTTCACGACCTTTCCAAAATATAATAACACATTAGCCGCTTTAGGCACGTCTTTTAAATAAAATTACCTTCCTAAATACGGGTGTGCATTTCATGCGACCCAAATCCAAATCCGAAAACGTTGAATAAAAATGTGTTGAAGATCCGGGTGCATTTCATGTGACGTGATCCGAAAATAAGTTCTTAAACGACGTTCACTTTCTTAAATAAAAGTAATAATTGACAAAAGCGGTAAATAACTTTAAAATTGCACTGTAGGTTTAACATGTACTAAAATTAGATATTTTAGCCAAATATAGCAGTTGAGCGACCGTGCTAGAACCACGAAACTCGGGAGTTCCTAACACCTTCTCCCGGGTTAACAGAATTCCTTACCCGGATTTCTGGTTCGTGACTGTTAAATAGAGTCAAACCCTTTCCTCGATTCGAGATTCAAACCGGTGACTTGGGATACCATAAATCTCCCAAGTGGCGACTCTGAATCTTAAATAAAATGAATCCCGTTTCGATTGTCCTTTAATTGGATAAACTCCTTTTATTATACCCCTCCCGGGGTGTAGTAGTGTAAAAAGGAGGTGAGACAGCTCTGGCGACTCTACTGGGGATAAGAACCCAGAATTTCGATTCAGGGTTCAAGAATTCGAGCTCAGTTAAATTGTTATATTTGGCTTTATTTGATTTTGCTACATGATCCATGCTATACATGCTAAATGTTTACTGCTTTAATATTTGTTGAATTGTATATAAATTATCGCGAATCCCTCCCTCTTCCTGAGTCTTCTACATCATGGAGAAGGGTGCACTTCGTGTAGCTTCTCTTCTGCTAGAGTATTTTTCCCAATTTAGAACGAGGTTTGGATAAGTTGCAAAGTCGGGCGAGCTTCTGTATCCCCAGTACGCTGCCTCCCCCTCGGCCCGAGTTGTCCGCTCGGGTAAGCCAGGTCTAGACCAATAAACTGAGGGTTTAAATGCAGAAGAACAATAAACTCATGCCGGATCCCTAGTAGGACGTTTATTTTGCATCACGTACATTTTGACTTAGGGGACTCAACACAGGGGTTGGGTCCGTCTAGGACAGGTGACCTGAATTGAAATGACTATCCTGATGCATATTACGTGCTACTTGCATTTATTTGTTCGGCTCCGCATGCTGACCAGCTTGTATACAACGAGTGAAAAATTGTGAAAATAACAGTGTTAGGACTAAGGGAGGATAACCATTTATTGTGAAAACCCAATGTCCAAATAATACAGAAATGCTGCCAGATTTTTGAAAAAAAATATAAAAAGAGAAAATATTAAAAAAAATTATAGAAAGTAAATTATTGGTCAAAAATAATTTTGATTTTTGCCAATCGGCCCGAACTACGCTGGTTTGATTCTCACCGGGTGTGAGATACGTAGGCAACCCTCATCGGGTCCAACCACCCCTTTTGCAAAAAAAAAACCAAAAATACCAAAATTTTAATTTTTATCCAATAAGTCGGGTGACGCCATTCTTGTTAAAAATAAGACGAATATCCCCAAAAGGGTGTTGGAAGGCTGTTTTTACAAGAATAGCCACCCTGAGTCATGTTAAAAACGGTTTGCGGGCACAGCCTTAAAATCTCCCTTTCGGAAGTGTTGAAAGGCCGTATTTGCAAAACCGAGTCTTTGTTAAAATTTTTGAAAAAAAATAGCCACTTTGCTTTTTAAGTCAAAATAAGCCATTACATGGCCAATTTTCTTCAAATAGTCTACAGGTGACATTGAAACCTTTTTAGTCTTGCGCAGGCTCATGGCGATGCCGAGTGATGCCCCATGGACCCCAGGATGTGAAGCTTTGGTATACACTTGATCTAGTTTTTAATCATTGAGTCTGTATTTTGTTATTTTGAGTCTGCTTTTGTAGTTTCCCTTCAAGAAAAATAATTTGAAAAACCTTTCAAAACAAAAAGAAAAGAAAAACAACAAAATTTTGCATTCAATTTGCAAGAAATACGCTCGGTCTGATTCATGTGGGGTCATGATACGTAGGCAATCCACGTAGGATTCGACCATTACCAAAAGAAAAAGAAGAAAAAGGGAAAAAATATGTAAAACCACAAAAAGGCAAAAAGAAAAAAAAAGAGGAAAGAACCACAAAAGGGCAAAAAGAAAGGAAAACAAAGGAAGAGAAAGTTTGCAATTGGAAATAAGGAAAAAGCCGGGATGACGAATGCGCCCGATCAAAAGTTGTTGCCAATATGTTAAATGCCCTAACGCTAACGTGATGTTTTATTTTTGTCGTGTCATTTCAGAAAGGTGGTTGGTTTGTGGTTTTAACGTGGTAACTTCTCTTTACAACACAAAAACAAAAAGCAATCGACATCCTGACAACCTATTCCTACAACACCCGGTCAAAAAATAAACTCAACATGACAGGCCAAGAATCAGATACCAGTATCGTGGACCCATCAAAAAAGCTAGAAATGGTAGACGTTAAAGCAATGAAAGAAGAGATGTATAAGTTGAGACTGCAGATGGCTGAGATGCATTAGGCCTGGGCTAAGGGTCAGCCAGCGCCAATTTATCCCGCCCATCCAGCATATATCCCACCTTTGGCTCAGTCTCAGGAGCTTCCTCCTGCGAATGCATCTTCGCCTTTACCTTTCTAACAATGGAGTTATAGCACCACCTCTTATCCTCCCTAAGCTCCACTACCCAAACAAAACCCTCCTCCACCAATTACCCCTGTCTTTGTGGCGCCTCTACCTGCCACATTGCAAAGATCTTCCAGTGAGCCATTGTTTCAAGCTCACGACAGTCAGTGCTATCCTCCTGAGCCTAATTTTAAAGTGCCTGAGCCATATTCTTACACCCCTCACTTCGAGCTCCAGGTGGAAACTGAAAAGCCGCTTAAAAACCCGGAGCAGGAAGAGATGATCCGAAAAGTAAAAATCCTGGAGCAGTCCTTCCGGAACATGAAAGGGTTGGGTGGCCAAGTCAGTGTGGCCTATAAAGATTTGTGTCTATTCCCGGATGTTCAGTTACCCGCAGGGTTCAAAATGCCAAAATTTGACATGTATGATGGACATGGTGATCCTGTAGCCCACCTGAGGGGATTTTGCAGCAAAATGAGAGGGGCCGGTGGGAAAGATGAATTACTGATGGCGTACTTCAGTCAAAGTCTCAGCGGTGCCGCTTTGGAATGGTATACGCGGCAAGATCATTCCCGATGGTACACATGGGATGATTTGGCCCAAGCATTTGCAGGCCACTTTCAATACAACCTCGAGATTATCCCCGATCGACTCTCATTGACCAAAATTGAGAAGAAGCCAGGAGAAAGCTTTAGAGAGTACGGATTTCGATTGAGGGAATAGGCTGCAAGGGTCGATCCTCCAATGAAGGAAGGCAAAATGGTGGATTATTTTCTGTAGACTTTAGAGCCTACTTACTATGGTTATTTGGTGTCAGCAGTGGGAAAATCTTTTAATGAGGTAGTGAAAATGGGAAGTATGGTTGAAGAGGGGCTCAAATCCGACAAAATCATGAGCTATTCGGCAATCAAGGCAACTACTTAGGCCATCCAGAGCGGAGGGGTACTGGGAAAGAAAAAGAAAGAAAATGTGGCAGTAGTTGACTCGAAAACTTGGTCTAGGGGCCTATCACCATATTACCATCAACCTTGACCCCGTCCCCAAACCTACTCCCACACTCCACAACACTATTACCCACCCCGTTGTCCCCACTACTCTGTTCACCATGCCCACACATATCCCCAACATCCTACCCACGCGCCATGGCGTGCACCCACTCCACAAAACACTTACCCAACTCAAAACACCTACCCACCTCCAAGAGCCTACAGAAATCCCCCTGGAGCAGGTTTGCAAGCTAACCAAAATTTCAAGCAAGAGAGGGCACAGAAGCAGGAAACTTTCACCCCCATCAGAGAGTCATATGCAGAATTGTTTGAGAAACTAAAGCATTATAACTTGATTGCACCAATCCCTCCGAATAAGGTGGACAAGCGTGCAAGAAACTTTGACCCTTCTAAAAGGTGTGAATACCATTCTAATGCCCAGGGGCACGATGTCGAAAGTTGCCGGGATTTGAAAAGAGAGATAGAAAGAATGATTCAGGAAGGGATAATTGCAGTCCAGGACAGTGGCACCCAGAACATTACACAGAATCCTTTACATGCACATGACGGTGCATATTTTGTGGGGAAGATCCATGGCGACGGGGAGTATGAGAATCCTCTTGGAAACTTGTTGAAATGAAGGTCCCAGTAATTTTGATGGGCAATCCAGTGGCTAAGGTGTCGAGTTATGTGGTTGGAAAGACGCTCTATCTCTTGGTTAGCTAGAATGGAGTTTTGGTGGTTTATTTTGTTGTCATTTCTGTTGTCCAGGTTATTCTCAGGGTTGTAACCCGAACATTGTCTTGTGACTCAAACCCTTCCATCTTTTCACTTTGCTTTGTTTAGTCATAATAGCTTGTTTAGTGCTGTCTAGGTTTGTTCAAGGTCCGTAAATAGTTCAGTTTGCTTGTTTTGTTGTTTAAATCCTTTCACTGTCAGTCTAATGCAATTCTCGATTTCCTGCCATTTCTAGTCATTTTATTTAGTTCCCTTCTCCCTTTTATGCTGGTTCTAGTGACATGACATGCACGTATAATTCTCAGCCTGGTTTTAAAAGTCAGTATAGTAATGAAGCAATGAAACAATGTTGAAGCTGTAAGGACATTCAAGGGAAATGAGTAAAGTCATTTTGAGATCACGTCGAGCCCAAATTAAGTGAAACTGGGAGGCAAATAGAACATAAAGAAATATTGTTGAAATGCATCATGTCGTATCATTTTAAAGCCATACCCCAAGTCTACAGGGACCATTCGTGGTACCGAGATTGTTGTCCAATAGCGCTGGTTAATTGACAAATACGGAAGGCAAATATGTGAATCAATCAAATGGTATCATGTGTGTTTTCCTCAGCTTGTTTAACTGTGTAGTTTGTACTTGGCATGTTTTGGAGATTGGAATGACGAAGGCATTTTATTCTGATATCCAAACACTCTATCCTTTGTTACCCCTTTGAGCCTCAATTATTTTCTTGCATACCCCTTTTTCGGAATCAATAATAAGACTCGCAAGCTCGAATGGGGAAGTAAGTGGGGAAATAAGAGAAAAAATAGTGAAAGGAAAGTGAAAGAAAAGAAGAGAGAAGAAAAAGAAAGAAAAGAAAAGAAGAGAAGAGAAAAGAAAAAGTAAAAAGAGAAAAGAAAAGAAAAGAGAAGGAAAAGAAAAGAATGAAAAGAAAGGAAAAGAAAAGTGGAAGAAAGATCGCAACAATAAAAGTAGTCGCCTGAACTACGTTTGACTTGATCCCGAAAGGGTACGTAGGCAGCCTCTCTCTGAGGTTCAGTCACACCAAAACAAAAATCCAAAGTCCCCCAAGAAAGAAACTGGGGCAGAAGTTGTGGTTGCTGTGAGAAATCTGATTCCGAAAGTTGTAACTTTGAACCCATGATTAAATTGTTTTGAGTCTTTGATACCCTTCCTTACCCTATCCAAAAGCCCACATTATAGTCCAAAGAAAGACCTTCCGATCAGTCTTCAAGAAATGTCGAGTCAAGTGAGCAGAGGTGAATCATATCAGGGGCAGCACTCCGGTCCAAACGAAGGAAATGAAGAATGAGAAAGTCTTATTGATGAGAACCCTTACGGGTACCCCCAAGGTGATGAAAGCTGAGAGAGATCAAAATGAGAGAGTCTTATTGGTGAAAACCTTCACGGGCACCATAAGGCAACGGTGAGTTGAGAGAAAAATCAAAATGAGAGAGGCTTGATGGTAAAAACCCTACGGGCACCACAAGTCGAATAAGGATTGTGAATCAGATCGGATAAGCAGAGCATTGAAGCCTAGTTTCACGGCGAAAAGGTACAACAAGAGGTGAACATCATATTTGCTAAACAGAGTAGGCTGCAGGTGCATGTCAAGGTCGCCAAAGTCGGTATCCACATCTGATGGGTTGCCATTCTGTAGGTTTCTTGTTAGGAATCATCTCTTTCCATTATCCTTTATTCAATTTCTCCCACCTTGTTTTACTCCCTCTTCCTGGGTCTATTGTTCAAAACAAGTGAGAAATGACTTCAAAATCTGCTACCAAGCTTTCCAATTAAACAAAACGGGACCTTGTGAGCACATAAAGGCGTCAAGCCAAGAGAAAACAACAGGCACACTAAGTTGGCCCCAATCAACATGCTTTGGGATTTGTGTAAAATACAAGGGTCTGATTTAGGAACCACGCAACAGATGGAGGGTGTTTTGGTGAACGAATCAGAGGTATTCTCCGTGTCAAGGGTAGTAAAAAAAAATGGTTAGTCAATAAACAAGCAAGATCTTCGAGTGGGAATCAGTTATCGTGACAAATGAAGGAACAACAAACTCAAGGCCAAAGCCAGTGGTCAAGAAAGAACATCATATACACAAAGCAGGGACAATAGACATGATGCAGGATTCATATGAGACATGAGGATTGGGAAGATGACCGTTCATGCAATGCAACAAATGGAGGATGATGGGCCACCTTCAAAGTTCAAGGACACAAACCGACCACCACATTTTAAACTCACAAGTTTTCGTTGTTTGAAACAGGAACAAAGCAGTGCAAGAAAGTTGGTTCAACAATAAGGGAACAAGAAAGGAAAGAAAAAGAAAAGGAACAAGAGGATAACCTAAAAAGGGAAGTTTTTGAAATCATTAACCTTTGCCATAACTTTTCAAAATGTTTCCTCCTAGGATAAAAGGGCCTAGTCTGATGGATTTTCCTCCAAATCAAAATCTTAGTCTGATGAGTCGTTCTCCTAAGATAGAAACCCTAGTCTGATGAATTTTCTCCTAGGACCAAAATCCTAGTCTGATGAGTCGTTCTCCTAAGATAGAAACCCTAGTCTGATGAATTTTCTCCTAGGACCAAAATCCTAGTCTGATGAGTCGTTCTCCTAAGATAGAAACCCTAGTCTGATGAATTTTCTCCTAGGACCAAAATCCTAGTCTGATGAGTCGTTCTCCTAAGATAGAAACCCTAGTCTGATGAATTTTCTCCTAGGACCAAAATCCTAGTCTGATGAGTCGTTCTCCTAAGATAGAAACCCTAGTCTGATGAATTTTCTCCTAGGACCAAAATCCTAGTCTGATGAGTCGTTCTCCTAAGATAGAAACCCTAGTCTGATGAATTTTCTCCTAGGACCAAAATCCTAGTCTGATGAGTCGTTCTCCTAAGATAGAAACCCTAGTCTGATGAATTTTCTCCTAGGACCAAAATCCTAGTCTGATGAGTCGTTCTCCTAAGATAGAAACCCTAGTCTGATGAATTTTCTCCTAGGACCAAAATCCTAGTCTGATGAGTCGTTCTCCTAAGATAGAAACCCTAGTCTGATGAATTTTCTCCTAGGACCAAAATCCTAGTCTGATGAGTCGTTCTCCTAAGATAGAAACCCTAGTCTGATGAATTTTCTCCTAGGACCAAAATCCTAGTCTGATGAGTCGTTCTCCTAAGATAGAAACCCTAGTCTGATGAATTTTCTCCTAGGACCAAAATCCTAGTCTGATGAGTCGTTCTCCTAAGATAGAAACCCTAGTCTGATGAATTTTCTCCTAGGACCAAAATCCTAGTCTGATGAGTCGTTCTCCTAAGATAGAAACCCTAGTCTGATGAATTTTCTCCTAGGACCAAAATCCTAGTCTGATGAGTCGTTCTCCTAAGATAGAAACCCTAGTCTGATGAATTTTCTCCTAGGACCAAAATCCTAGTCTGATGAGTCGTTCTCCTAAGATAGAAACCCTAGTCTGATGAATTTTCTCCTAGGACCAAAATCCTAGTCTGATGAGTCGTTCTCCTAAGATAGAAACCCTAGTCTGATGAATTTTCTCCTAGGACCAAAATCCTAGTCTGATGAGTCGTTCTCCTAAGATAGAAACCCTAGTCTGATGAATTTTCTCCTAGGACCAAAATCCTAGTCTGATGAGTCGTTCTCCTAAGATAGAAACCCTAGTCTGATGAATTTTCTCCTAGGACCAAAATCCTAGTCTGATGAGTCGTTCTCCTAAGATAGAAACCCTAGTCTGATGAATTTTCTCCTAGGACCAAAATCCTAGTCTGATGAGTCGTTCTCCTAAGATAGAAACCCTAGTCTGATGAATTTTCTCCTAGGACCAAAATCCTAGTCTGATGAGTCGTTCTCCTAAGATAGAAACCCTAGTCTGATGAATTTTCTCCTAGGACCAAAATCCTAGTCTGATGAGTCGTTCTCCTAAGATAGAAACCCTAGTCTGATGAATTTTCTCCTAGGACCAAAATCCTAGTCTGATGAGTCGTTCTCCTAAGATAGAAACCCTAGTCTGATGAATTTTCTCCTAGGACCAAAATCCTAGTCTGATGAGTCGTTCTCCTAAGATAGAAACCCTAGTCTGATGAATTTTCTCCTAGGACCAAAATCCTAGTCTGATGAGTCGTTCTCCTAAGATAGAAACCCTAGTCTGATGAATTTTCTCCTAGGACCAAAATCCTAGTCTGATGAGTCGTTCTCCTAAGATAGAAACCCTAGTCTGATGAATTTTCTCCTAGGACCAAAATCCTAGTCTGATGAGTCGTTCTCCTAAGATAGAAACCCTAGTCTGATGAATTTTCTCCTAGGACCAAAATCCTAGTCTGATGAGTCGTTCTCCTAAGATAGAAACCCTAGTCTGATGAATTTTCTCCTAGGACCAAAATCCTAGTCTGATGAGTCGTTCTCCTAAGATAGAAACCCTAGTCTGATGAATTTTCTCCTAGGACCAAAATCCTAGTCTGATGAGTCGTTCTCCTAAGATAGAAACCCTAGTCTGATGAATTTTCTCCTAGGACCAAAATCCTAGTCTGATGAGTCGTTCTCCTAAGATAGAAACCCTAGTCTGATGAATTTTCTCCTAGGACCAAAATCCTAGTCTGATGAGTCGTTCTCCTAAGATAGAAACCCTAGTCTGATGAATTTTCTCCTAGGACCAAAATCCTAGTCTGATGAGTCGTTCTCCTAAGATAGAAAACCTAGTCTGATGAATCTTCTCCTAGAATCAAAGTCTTAGTCTGATGAATTTTTCTCCTAATATAGTAAACCTAGTCTGATGAATTTTCTCCTAGGATCAAAATCTTAGTCTGATGAGTCGCTCTCTTAAGATAGAAAACCTAGTCTGATGAATCTTCTCCTAGAATCAAAGTCTTAGTCTGATGAATTTTTCTCCTAAGATAGTAAACCTAGTCTGATGAATTTTCTCCTAGGAACAAGATCTTAGTCTGATGAATCGCTCTCCTCATATAGAAAACCTAGTATGATGAATCTTCTCCTAGAGTCAAAATCTTAGTCTGATGAATCTTTCTCCTAAGATAGAAAACCTAGTCTGATGAATTTTCTCCTAGGATAAAAATCTTAGTCAAAATGGTTTTACTCACAGGGGACGTACATGCCAATCAAGTCTTTAGTTTTGATCTCACCATCACATCAATAGCTTAGGTAACAACTCACAAGTCTGCCCAGCCACCAAACTGGGGCAGAAATTTTTCTTTGTTTGTTTATTTTGTTGCAGTTAGGAGCCCACCTGGAGAACAAGGGAATACTTTTGAAGATCAGCAATCAGGAGCCCACCTGGAGAACAAGGGAGGTGCAATTCAAATTTTAGCTTTTAATTTTTAATATTTGATAACATGATATGCCCATCCACCAAACTGGGGCAGAAAATTTTCTTTATTTCTTTATTTTGTTGCAATCAGGAGCCCACCTGGAGAACAAGGGAATAATTTTCAAGTTCAGCAATCAGGAGCCCACCTGGAGAACAAGGGAATACATTTCAAGTTTCAGCAGTCAGGAGCCCACCTGGAGAACAAGGGAATACATTTTTAAGCATCGCCAGCAGGAGCCCACCTGGAGAACAAGGGAATACCTTTTCAAGCAATCGCAAGCAGGAGCCCACCTGGAGAACAAGGGAATCCATTTCAAGTTTCAGCAGTCAGGCACCCACCTGGAAAACAAGGGAAGTACAGTCCAAACTCTAGCCTTTAATTGTAATATGTGATAACATGATGTGCCCAGCCACCATACTGGGGCAGGAAATTTTCTTTGTTTGTCTATTTTTGTTGCAATCAGGAGCCCACCTGGAGAACAAGGGAATACATTTTTAAGCATCGCCATCAGGAGCCCACCTGGAGAACAAGGGAATACATTTTCAAGCATTTCAAGAAGGAGCCCACTTGGAAAACAAGGGAAGTACAGTTCAAACTCTAGCCTTTAATTGTAATATCTGATAACACGATGTGCCCAGCCACCATACTGGGGCAGGAAATTTTCTTTGTTTGTCTATTTTTGTTGCAATCAGGAGCCCACCTGGAGAACAAGGGAATACATTT
>MU679754.1:0-69772 GCA_026770625.1 Nicotiana glauca | reverse complement strand
GTATCAATTTTGATAGTATAATACATGTAGTATTGAGATTTATGTAATTGATATACATTGTGATGCTTTGTCAAGTTGTGGATGTTTTGTTAGGATGGTTTTGGTGATTCTCTGGCAGGTGGATAGGCCCAATTACAAAGGAGACTCTGCCAAAATTTTTGAAAAATTTGGGACTTAGTAAAAATTTTGTCGCCTAAAGAGTGAGCTTAACTGTTGTGTGAATGAATGCAAGAATTACAGAAGAGTTAAAATTTCTGATGATTCGTGTCTCCACAAGCTTGTGAAAGAGTGAGTTTAATCTCACCGTGATACTACGACAGCAATAGAGTATATGTGTTGTGATATATATGGATTCGAGCTAAGTTGGGGAGGTTGTCATTGATTAGATGATTGTGCAGTTATGTGCTATGTTGGTTTTGTCTTAAGGTATACTGGCGAACCAGTTCTGGTTGCAGAAATTGAGCCGAGAATGGCACGAGTGAAGCAAAATTTTGACAAAGGTTATATGGTGTTTTCGTAGATGTGAGAAAATACTAGGATGTCTTGAGCTGTTGTGGATAAAGAATGCTCGGTGTATTGAGGAGAAAGATGTCTGTTAGTATTTGAATGAGATCATATCCTGTGGTGTCAGGGTGCTATTAAGGCACGAGTGGTTCTGTTCGTTAAGTCCGGTAATTTGCAGTTTGGATAAGACTGGATGACTCTTGGGAATGGTTTAATGTGTTCAAGATTTTACACGTAATAATCATGTGTTTTAAGGTTGCGTATGTGACTAAAGACAGTGTTTTCACTAGAAAAGATCAATACTTGTGGTATTTTGTGTTAACTACAGGATTCTAAGTATTAGTATCAGGAAAGTAGTAGTAACGAATTCAGATTAGCAGGAAGTGCTTCAAAACAAAGTATTCTGGAATGCGGTAATTCTGGAAGACATTTGAGAAAGCATTCAGTGGCCTATGAGTCTTAGACAGTGTGGTCTTATGTTTGAATCTCCTGTGGTGAGCCTGAATTGAGGCATTATAATGCTACAACAAGAGAGAATATCAAATTAATGATAAAACAGGAAGGAAATTGGAAATGGAATAGCTTGATAATAAACCGAATCGGTATGGTAAGGATATGATTAATTCTCTGTATGTGTTCGAGGTAATGAGTCATACAAGTATTGTGCAGCAAAGCTCTTGAGTGCTGGCAGTTTGCTCAGCTTGGTTTAGATAAAAGGATTCAGTCCTGGTAGTTTAGCTTGTACAACTGGAGTTGGAAGAAATGTTCTTGTTGGGTTTTACCGTGGTTTGAAGATGAATATATTTTTATAGGTATGCGAAGCATGGAGTGTGTAATGATTTTCTTCTAAATGGAATCAATGAAAGCTCCTGACTAGTTGAATGCGTCGATGTCTGCGGCGCGTAAGGGAGATAAAAGTTCTCATGTATCCTAGTGTGTTATGGTGTACACGGTATGTTGTGGAGAATTGTGATTTGCGTGTTCAAGGTTTCGGTTCAGTTCATAATGGAGAGTTATTAAATTTTTAAGCAAAACGAGCAGCTGCAGGTGAGTAAAGGATCGATCTTCAGATGATTTAGGAAATGGTGTTGGTAATCATAGTGATTTGACGAGGGTATATGCTTCAGGAAAAGGGCAATGCGATTAAGTTGATAGCACTTCGGTAGTGCTGCGGCATTTTCTTGATAGATCGACTGTTGATATTTGAGTTGTTGATGGCTCAGGGAAATTTTAGAATATCTCTCGTTAAATGAAGGGATACTTGATATGTGATATGTATGCATACAGTGGAATTTGGGATCAGGTATAGTGATTCGTGGGTTATATCGAGTTGAAGACTGTGAGTTCTCATGTTCAGGCTATGTAGTGTTTGTGGATAGTGTATATTGGTACCATTAGCGGCTATTGGGATTGGAGGCCCGAGCGGGTCCTTCTTTGTTGGTATGTTAGATTTTGTATATGATGTGGAGCCGTAGAGTGGTTGTCGCAGTGTGGGTTGTTCTAAACTATTGTGCTATAGGCTATGTCAGAAATGCCATCGGTTGCATGGCAAGGTGCATCGAATTATGATATAGCAGAGTGGTTGGTATTCCAAAGATCAGCGGATGGCTGTGAAGGATTATTTTCCCTAATTGAGCCTTTGTGACGGATGTCAGTATAGAGGTTTCTACAATTGATTCAGTTTCGATTTTGAGGGACTCTTTTTCAAATTGTGTTTCTTGTGGTCGGGCGAGATTGTGGATTTCGGTATTGATTTGGTGTCGGGCACCGTATCGTTCGGCTCCGGCAGGAATTATAAAAGTGGAAGGAGCAGCTTTAGGCTTCTTAGTAATGAGTTCGTTGGCAGGCCGATGTGGCTACGTATTCAGATTGAGATGGCTTGGTTGGCCCCGATATGTATTGTTGAGGGATGGGTTGAATCTATCATTATTGAGCTTGTTAGTGATATGGGGAGATCTATGAGTTACTTTTCTGTGATGTGGGGCATTATGATTTTTGGACTGTGGGCACGTATAGTGCGGTACCATTGAGATTCATTGTGTTTGAGTTTTGTAGCTTACAACGCTATAAGTAGATATCATTATGCACTCAGCATGCTTACAACCGATGCTTGGTATTTTTTTATAATGAGCAAATTCGGCTCGAGGTGCATCTCTCTATGTGAGATATTTGTGTGGATCGGGTGGCACGCCGCCACGGGTATGTTATCTGGGTCGGGTTGCACGCTGCAACAATGTGATGTTGAGAATAGTTCTCCATATGTTACTTGGTATGTCTTGCTTCCTGGATTCTGAGGAAAGTCCGTAGTGGGTGTTGCTTGGCGGATGGCGCATCGGTTGTGTCCTTTCAGGATTGAATGGTGTATATTACTTGCTTCACCGTGGGTGTGATGGATTGCTTGGTTCAGACATCAATCTGTGCGTGGCTGTCTATTTTGAGCATAGTGACTTGAGGTGCTTCATGTGTAATAGTGTTTGGATAAGATCGCGCATTGTAGCGAGGCTATGATTTGAGGATGTTCAGATCGCCCATCATTGATGCGTTGGTTATGAAAGTTGTGGCTTAGGCATGTGATGAGGTGTCATATCACCAGAATGGTGCATTGAATCCGAGGTGATCGTTGGAGTCATTAATTAATGCGAGTGGATGTGATTTCAGCTGATTAGAGGGTTTATATCGAGGTTTGGCCCGAAAATCTATTGTGGTATCAGTCAACAAGGAAGTGGCTTTATGAATGGTTGATCTGAGAAATGGTTACGGGTTGCTGCATGTTTCATTTATCGTTGGCAGTGTAAGATGGTGTTGGAATGAGACTTTAGCTAAATAAAAGGTTTTATATCGATTTTTGGTTTGGATTGTGTGGTATATTGTATGATTCCACCCGAGGTTGCAGGTATGGGTTATTACAGCTGGTTCGGGCTTATTTTGAGTATATATGTGAGGCTCTGATCTTGTGTATGATTTCAGAAAGTGCAATGCGGTCCTACAGTTTATGGTTTAGATGGACCGTGAAATTTCAACAAAATTGTGCTACCGCATCAATGAGAGATAGGGTGACGTGGTATCACCCCGGGTATATGCTTGGTAAGGTCATTCAGCTATTGGGTGGCTTCAAAAACAACTCTGGGTACGCTCGAGGACGAGCGTTTGTTTAAGTTGGGGAGGATGTGACGACCCGACCCGTCGTCTCATATGTTACTGCTTCGTTTTCCCCATTTCATGCTTCTTCATGTTTCGTTATAGGTATGTGGTGTGTTAGAGTTGATTTGGATTGATTTTGATAAGAAATGAGACACTTAATCTCTTTAAGGAAAGCTTAAGTTGGAAAAGTCAACCGGATGTTGACTTATGAGTTATAGGTCTTGGATGTGATTTTCGGTGATTCGGTTAGCTTCGGGAGGTGATTTGTGACTTAGGAGTGTGATCGGAATTGAATTTGGAGGTTCGGTGTAGAATTAGGCTTGAATTGACAAAGCTTGAATTTTGGCGGATTCCGTTGATAGGTGAGATTTTGATCTGAGGGTCGTAATTGAATTCCGAGAGTTGCAGTAGCTCCGCTAGGTGATTTTGGATATGTGTGCAAAGTTTCAGGTCATTCGGAGGTGTGTAGGTTGGGTTTTTGATCAAATGTGCAATTCGGAAGTTTTTAAGAAACTTAGGCTTTGATTTGATAAAAATTGAGGATTTTGATGTTAACGATGGCATTTTGATGATTCGAGCAAGTTTGAATAAGGGAATAGATCGTGTTTGTGCTTTTGGTTGAGGTCCCGGGGGCCTCGGGGTGATTCCGGGTGGTTAAATGGAGAATTTTGAGTCAGGTTTGGATTTGCTGGTTCTATTGTTTCCGCATCTGCGGAAAAGGGACCGCATAAGCGGTTCCGCAGATGCGGCTAAGGAGTCGTAGAAGCAGTTCCCTGGGGAGGCTTGGCCTTCCGCAGATGCGGACGACTCGACCGCATAAGCGGCATCGCTTTTGCAAAAAATGGACCGCAGAAGCGGTCCTGGGCAAAATGAAGGAAACCGAAGAAGCGGAAGAATACCGCAGAAGCAGAAGTCGCATAAGCGACATTTGTATCGCAGAAGCGGAAATAGGCCTGGGCAGAAAGGTTTTAAAGTGTCATTTTGGTTCCGCGAGTTAAGCTATTTTCCTCCATATTTGAACGTCCTTGGGAGCTTTTGGACGGGAATTTCAGAGGGATTCATGAGGAATCGACGTGAGGTAAGAATCTTGGCCTTAAAACATGATTATGTTGTGAAATTGGTCTAGAAATTCATGGAAATAGAGCCCAAAGTTATGAACTAGGGCTTGAGTTTTGATAATTCAAACTAGAATTTGATAGGTCATTTGAGCTCGGATTTGGGAGTTCTTGGTATGTACGGACTCGTGGCAAGACGAGAAATCCGGTAATGTAAGTTTTGTAATTTTTCGAGAAGCGGGCCCGGGGCTCAAGTTTTGCCAATTTCGTGAATTTCAATATTTTTCGATTATTTTCGATTGGGCATTGTTCCATTTGCATATTGTAATGTATTCGCTCTGGTTTTGGTTAGATTCGACGCGCATGGAGGCCAATTTGAGGGGCAAAGGCGTCGCGAGCGAGGAATTTCACCGGTTCGAGGTAGGTAATACTTGTAAATGATGTCCTGAGGGTTTGAATCCCCGGACTTGCACATCATAGTGTTGTATTGTGGTGACTTGCACACCAAGTATGAGCGTGGGGTAGACCACCATTGGGGATTGTGACTTGGTCCGTCCCTGTTGTTGATTTTACCGCGTATTTGACAAAGAATTATTGATTTTTATCATGATTTGGGCTTATTGCCATACTTGGGCTTCGTGCCAATAATTTGAAAGCTTTTAGTGATTTTCCATCACTATTTTTCTCATGAATTGAAATGTTAGTTGAACTCAGTCCAACTGAATTATATTATTTTGTGAACTCAGCTACGTTTATACTCAACTCGAGATTTAATGATATTTAGAATGTTATTGAGCTGAGCACTATTGTTTTACTGATGCCCAAGAGGCTTATGATTATTTTCCGGACTGATTGAGGCCGAAGGCCATCTGTGAGGATATGTTGAGTGATGTGAGGAGGCTTTCAGGCCTCGATTGTTATGTGAGGAGCCTTTCAGGCCTTGAGTGTGATGTGTGAAGGCTTTCAGGCCTATTGATATTGCGCTTGGGCTGTAGGAGCCAGTCTGTACACACCTCCAGTGAGCGCAGGGTACCCAGGTGAGTTGGGAGTGGGCCTGAGAGGCCGTTGTTTGTGTCTGGTGAGTTGGGAGTGAGCCCGAGCTGATGTTGTGTGCTGGTGAGTTGGGAGTGAGCCCGTGGGGCTGATACTATATTGAAAGTTTGATATTGAGCCCGAGGGGCAAACTTTTGATTATTCCTTAATTGTTGAAATTGTTGTTTCCACTATTTTAAAAAGAGAATTATCTGATACCTTATGGGTTTTATTGTATAATTGATTTTATTGCTTGAGATAGCGTTATATTCCAGATACTTTCTAAAGGATTTTCACGGTTTTCCTGTTTTTAATAAAAGGGTTGTACTGTCCTTTATAGCATGATGGAGTGCTCTTACGTGATTTCTTGCCTCTCAACATTATTTACTCTTATTACCACTGAGTTGGAAGTACTCACTCTACTCCCAGCACCTCGCGTGCAGTTATAGGTAGTGCTCACCCGGTAGCGGGTTGTCAGCAGATTGAAAGTATTACTGTTGTAGCGGAGCAAGGTGACCACTAGCATTCGCGGCACCGGACTTCATGTTGAACTTCAGATTTTATTTTATATATATAGTTGATGCTGTAGTTGTGTTCCTACATCTTAGATGCTCGTGACTTGTGACACTCCGGTTGGGCTGAGTTGGGTTATATATATTGTTAACCAACGTTATTTAAGTTGTATTTTCTATTCGTTATGTTTAAGAATTGTTAGAAAGGCGATTTAGGTTGGTTGGCTGGCCTTATCTTCACGAGAGGCGCCATCACGACCAGGTTTGGGAATTGGGTCGTGACAAGTTGGTATCAGAGCCTAGGTTACTAGGTCTCACGAGTCATGAGCAGGTTTAGTAGAGTCTCGCGGATCGGTACGGAGACGTCTGTATTTATCCTCGAGAGGCTGCAGAACCTTTACGAAAACTTCACTTTCTTGGAATTCTTATCGTGCGTACTTGATTCAGCTTGAGATATAACTCTTGAAATTGCTTCCACACATCTGTATGCGCACGCAAGCGCTCGGTAGTATATGTGCCTTGATGGTTTGTGATTCCCCGATCGAGGGGCGAGATGTAATCTCCATGAGTTTGATGTTGGGCCAGTTTGGAGGACTTGATCCCGGATCTTTGCCTATGACTTGGTAGTGACGAAGAAGTCTGCTGGATAATAGATGAAATGTTAAGTGTTCGATTCCTATTGTGATTCGATGTGTGGCCCGAGTTACGGGCGCGTGAAGAATATATTCCGTATTCCTAGTTTGGAAGTGTAGTACATTACGTATGGCGGTATGAGTTCAGACTCAGGAAGACTTAATGGCTGTGTTACATGTATGGCAGGGGAAGGTATACAAAAATATTAAGAAAATATTCTTACTTGGTGGAATAGCCCAGATAATGGAGGGTCGAAAGGTATTTTCTATGTGTTATGATTCAAATAGGTGAAACGCATGTCCATGTATCAATTTGATAGTATAATACATGTAGTATTGAGATTTATGTAATTGATATACATTGTGATGCTTTGTCAAGTTGTGGATGTTTTGTTAGGATGGTTTTGGTGATTCTCTGGCAGGTGGATAAGCCCAATTACAAAGGAGACTTTGCCGAAATTTTTGAAAAATTTGGGACTTAGTAAAAATTTTGTCGCCTAAAGAGTGGGCTTAACTGTTGTGTGAATGAATGCAAGAATTACAGAAGAGTTAAAATTTCTGATGATTCTTGTCTCCACAAGCTTGTGAAAGAGTGAGTTTAATCTCACCATGATACTACGACAACAATAGAGTATATGTGTTGTGATATATATGGCTTCGAGCTAAGTTGGGGAGGTTTCCATTGATTAGATGATTGCACAGTTATGTGCTATGTTGGTTTTGTCTTAAGGTATACTGGCGAACCAGTTTTGGTTTCAGAAATTAAGCCGAGAATGGCACGAGTGAAGCAAAATTTTGACAAAGGTTATATGGTGCTTTCGTAGATGTGAGAAAATACTAGGATGTCTTGAGTTATTGTGGATAAAGAATGCTCAGTGTATTAAGGAGAAAGATGTTTGTTAGTATTTGAATGAGATCATATCCTGTGGTGTCAGGGTGCTATTAAGGCACGAGTGGTTCTGTTCGTTAAGTCTGGTAATTTGCAGTTTGGATAAGAGTGGATGACTCTTGGGAATGGTTTAATGTGTTCAATATTTTACACGTAATAATCATGTGTTTTAAGGTTGCGTATGTGACTAAAGACAGTGTTTTCATTATAAAAGATCAATACTTGTGGTATTTTGTGTTCACTACGGGATTCTAAGTATCAGTATCAGGAAAGTAGTGGTAACGAATTCAGATTAGCAGGAAGTGCTTCAAAACAAAGTATTCTGGAATACAGTAATTCTGGAAGACATTTGAGAAAGTATTTAGTGGCCTATGAGTCTTTGACAGTGTGGTCTTATGTTTGAATCTCCTGTGGTGAGCCTGAATTGAGGCTTTGTAATGCTACAACAAGAGAGAATATCAAATTAATGATGAAACGGGAAGGAAATTGGATAAATGGAATAGCTTGATAATAAACCGAATCGGTATGGTAAGGACATGATTAATTCTCTGTATGTGTTCGAGGTAATGAGTCATACAAGTATTGTGCAGTAAAGCTCTTGAGTGCTGGCAGTTTGCTCAGCTTGGTTTAGATAAAAGGATTCAGTCCTGGTAGTTTAACTTGTACAACTGGAGTTGGAAGAAATGTTCTTGTTGGGTTTTACCGTGGTTTGAAGATGAATATATTTTTATGGGTATGCGAAGCATGGAGTGTGTAATGATTTTCTTCTAAATGGAATCAATGAAAGCTCTTGATTAGTTGAATGCGTCGATGTCTACGGCGCGTAAGGGAGATAAAAGTTCTCATGTATCCTAGTGTGTTATGGTGTACACGGTATGTTGTGGAGAATTGTGATTTGCGTGTTCAAGGTTTCGGTTCAGTTCATAATGGAGAGTCATTGAATTCTTAAGCAACACGGGCAGCTGCAGGTGAGTAAAGGATCGATCTTCAGATGATTTAGGAAATGGTGTTACTAATCATAGTGATTTGACGAGGGTATATGCTTCAGGAAAAGGCCAATGCGATTAAGTTGATACCACTTCGGTAGTGTTGCAGCATTTTCTTGATAGATCGACTGTTGATATTTGAGTTGTTGATGGCTCAGGGAAATTTTAGAATATCTCTCGTTAAATGAAGGGATACTTGATATGTGATATGTATGCATACAGTGGAATTTGGGATCAGGTATAGTGATTCGTGGGTTATATCGAGTTGAAGACTGTGAGTTCTCATGTTCAGGCTATGTAATGGTTGTGGATAATGTGTATTGGTACTGTTAGCGGCTATTGGGATTGGAGGCCCGAGAGGGTCCTTCTTTGTTGGTATGTTAGATTTTGTATATGATGTAGAGCCGTAGAGTGGTTGTCGCAATGTGGGTTGTTCTAGAATATTGTGCTATGGGCTATGTCGGAAATGCTATCGGTTGCATGGCGAGGTGCATCAAATTATGATATAGCAGAGTGGTTGGTATTCCAAAGATCAGCGGATGGCTGGGAAGGATTGTTTTCCCTAATTGAGCCTTTGTGATGGATGTCAGTATAGAGGTTTCTACCATTGATTCAGTTTCGATTTTGAGGGACTCTTTTTCAAATTGCGTTTCTTGTGGTCGGGTGAGATTGTGGATTTCGGTATTGATTTGGTGTCGGGCACCGTATCGTTCGGCTCCGGCAGGAATTATAAAAGTGGAAGGAGCAGCTTCAGGCTTCTTGGTAATGAGTTCGTTGGCAGGCCGATGTGGCTACGTATTCAGATTGAGATGGCTTGGTTGGCCCCGATATGTATTGTTGAGGGATAGGTTGAATCTATCATTATTGAGCTTGTTAGTGATATGGGGAGATCTATGAGTTACTTTTCTGTGCTGTGGGGCGTTATGATTTTTGGACTGTGGGCACGTATAGTACGGTAACATTGAGATTCATTGTGTTTGAGTTTTGTAGCTTACAACGCTATAAGTAGATATCATTATGCACTCAGCATGCTTACAACTGATGCTTGGTATTTTGTTATAATAAGCAAATTCGGCTCGAGGTGCATCTCCCTATGTGAGATATTTATGTGGATCGGGTGGCACGCTGCCACGGGTATGTTATCTGGGTCGGGTTGCACGCCGTAACAGTGTGATGTTGAGAATAGTTCTCCATATGTTACTTGGTATGTCTTGCTTCCTGGTTTCTGAGTAAAGTCCGTAGTGGGTGTTGCTCGGCGGATGGTGCATCGGTTGTGTCCTTTCAGGATTGAATGGTGTATATTACTTGCTTCACCGTGGGTGTGATGGATTGCTTGGTTCAGACATCAATCTGTGCGTGGCTGTCTATTTTGAGCATAGCGACTTGAGGTGCTTTATGTGTAATAGTATTTGGATAAGATCGCGCATTGTAGCGAGGCTACGTGGAGATTAGACCCTTCTGGGTAGATTCAGGTATTCTATGTCTATGATATGGGGCGGGGTCCCAGCCTTGTGTTGTGATGGTACTGAAGAGTTTGAGTTACAGCTCTTTTGTTGGAATCGTTTGTCATGATTTGAGTATGTTCAGACCACCCATCATTGGTGCATGGATTATGCAAGTTGTGGCTTAGGCATGTGATGAGGTGTCATATCACCAGAGTGGTGCGTTGAATTCGAGGTGATCGTTGGAGTCATTAATGAATGTGAGTGGATGTGATTTCAGCTGATTAGAGGGTTTATATCGAGGTTTGGCCCGGAAATCTGTTATGGTATCAGTCAACAAGGAAGAGGCTTCATGAATGGTTGATCTGAGAAATGGTTACGGGTTGCTGCGTGTTTCATTTATCGTTGGCAGTGTACGATGGTGTTGGAATGAGACTTTAGCTAAATAAGAGGTTTTCTATCGGTTTTTGGTTTGGATTGTGTGGTATATTGTATGATTCCACCCGAGGTTGCAGGTATGGGTTATTACAGCTGGTTCGGGCTTATTTTGAGTATATATGTGAGGTTCTGATCTTGTGTATGATTTCAGAAAGTGCAATGTGGTCCTATAGTTTATGGTTTAGATGGACCGTGAAATTTCAGCAAAATTGTGCTACCGGATCAATGAGAGATAGGGTGATGTGGTATCACCCCGAGTATATGCTTGGTAAGGTCATTCAGCTATTGGTTAGCTTCTAGAACAACTCTGGGTATGCTCGAGGACGAGCATTTATTTAAGTTGGGGAGGATGTGACGACCCGACCCGTCGTCTCATATGTTACTGCTCCGTTTTCCCCATTTCATGCTTCTTCATGTTTCGTTATCGGTATGTGGTGTGTTAGAGTTGATTTGGATTGATTTTGGTAAGAAATTAGACACTTAATCTCTTTAAGGAAAGCTTAAGTTGGAAAAGTCAACCGGACATTGACTTATGAGTTATAGGGCTCGAATGTGATTTTCGGTGATTCGGTTAGCTTCGGGAGGTGATTTGTGACTTAGGAGTGCGATCGGAATTGAATTTGGAGGTCCGGTGTAGAATTAGGCTTGAATTGGCGAAGTTTGAATTTTGGCGGATTCCGGTTGATAGGTGAGATTTTGATCCGAGGGTCGGAATGGAATTCCGAGACTTGCAGTAGCTCCGCTAGGTGATTTTGGATATGTGGCAAAGTTTCAGGTCATTCGGAGGTGTTTAGGTCGGGTTTTTGATCGAATTATATAAGGAGTTTGGACGATCAAAAGTTCTCGTTAGCCATCCGAAATCATCCCAAGGCCCCCGGGACCTCAACCAAAAATACCAATACATCCTATAATTTTATTCAATCTTTTTCCAATTGTCAAAACACCTTGACTAACACCAAAATCATCGAATTACATCGAATTCAAGCCTAAGTTCCTTTAAAACTTCCAAAACGTGCATTCGATCAAAAACCCGACCAAACCACGTCCGAATGACTTGAAATTTTGCACACACATCCCAAATAACCTAATTAAGCTACAGCAACTTCCGGAACTCCGTTCCGACCCTCGGATCAAAATTTCACCTATCAACCGGAAATCGTCAAAATACTAACTTCGCCAATTCAAGTTTAATTCTACACCGGTCATCACAAAAATATTCCGGACACATTCCTAAGTCCCAAATCATCTCCCGGAGCTAACCGGACCATCGGAATTTATATATGATCCCTCTAACTCATAAGTCAACGCTCGGTTGACTTTTCCAACTTAAGCCTTCTTAAAAGAGACTAAGTGTCTCATTTCTTATCAAAATCACTCCAATTCAATTCTAACGCACCTAATACCATTAGTAAAACATAAGGAAGCAGTTAATAAAGAAATGGGGTGTAAATTCTAAAAACGACCTGTCGGATCGTTACAGAAAACATAAGCATTTATTAGAGATATCTAGGGCATTGCTTTTTCAGTCGCATTTCCCAATTACTTTCTGGGGAGATTGCTTATTGAAAGCAACCTATTTGATCAACAGATATCCAACCAAAGTTATTCAATACAAAACTCCCTATGAACTGCTCTTTCATTCTAAGCCAAATTATCATAACCTGAAGTGTTTTGGTTGCCTATGTTTTGCTTCCACTTTATCAAGTCATAGAACAAAGTTTAAACCAAGGGAAGTTTCTTGTATGTTCCAAGGTTATCCACGTGGAAAGAAGGGATACAAAGTATTAAATCTGAAAACTATGAAAGTTTTTGTTTGAAGGGATGTTGTTTTTCATGAAAACTTTTTTCCCTTTTGCTGCTCTAAAATCAACTGATGCAGGAAATTCATACGTCCTTTTTACTTCTGAAGATCTTTCTAAGTCTGTCAACTCTACAGATGGTGTTCCAATGCACACTCATATACCTATGAATGGGGAACCTACTCCTGAGCCTTTCTCCTCAGATTCACCTGTAAATTCAGAACACTCTTCACCCTCACAACTTCTAGCTAATCCTATCAATTCCACTATCCACATTCCTAATTTTTCATCCACTATTTCTATATCTAATCCTCATATTAGTACTCCCATTGAATCAGCAGTCCACATTCCTAGTTGTTCCCCATCTAGTCCTGAACCTATGATGGATAACTTAATTAGAAGGTCTTCTAGACCACACATTGCACCCTCTTATCTAAAGGACTACATCTGCAATGCTATTTACATTACTAATGCTCGAACTCCTTGTTTTATCTCACCAATATCACCATCTTCATTCCCTTTTTATGGTCTTTCCACCACTAACCAATAGCTACTTAATGATTTATCCAATATCCAAGAACCTAGTAGTATACACAATCAACACTTCATCCTGGTTGGCAGGAGGCTATGGCAAAGGAAATTGCAGCACTAGAGTTCAATAAAACATGGGAAGTTATGGAATTGCATCCTGGAAGAAAGGCTTTGTCTTGTAAATGGGTCTACAAGGTGATACAACATTCTGATGGAAGTATAGAAATGCTGAAGTCAAGATTGGTAATTAGGGGTGACATGCAATAAGAATGGATAGACTTTACAGAAATATTTTCTCCTGTGGTCAAAATGACAACTATCAGGTGTATTCTTTCTATAGCAGTTAAGAAAGGTTGGGGGCTCTATCAATTGGATGTGAATAACGTTTCTTACATGGTGAATTGAATGAGGAACTTTATATAAAGTTCCTAGTAGGGGTTGAAGCCCCTTCACCTACACATGTGTATAGATTAAGGAAATCTCTTTATGGGCTTCGTCAAGTATCCAAACAATGGTACGCACGGCTTACAACAGCCTTGAATTTAAAGGGATTCTCTCATTCGTTGAATGGTTATTCTTTATTTTTTAAAAGGTCAAAATCTTCCATATCTATTGTGGTTGTGTATGTAGATGACATTCTATTGATAGGGAATGACATGGATGAATTACATACATTAAAAATGTTTCTAGATCAAGAGTTCAAAATAAAAGATCTTGGGGACTTACATTTCTTCCATGGTATGGAAGTTCTTCGTGAGGCATATGGATTGATTCTTTGTCAGAGGAAATTCACTCTAGATTTGCTAGAAGAATTTGATTCTCTGCATTGCTCCCTTGTTTCCTCTCCTCTTGATCCCACTGTCAAATTGCTCGCCAAAACAGGGGAAGCTCTTTCTTTTCCAACTTTGTACAGGCATCTTTTGGGTAAATTGAACTATTTAACTCATACTCGACCAGATCTTTGCTTTGAAGTACAGCATTTGAGTCAGTATATGCAGGATCCAAGAAAACTCCATTTGCATGTTGCACTTCGTGTCCTCCGATATCTGTTGAAAGACCCAAGTTTGGGGTTTTTCATGACAGTTTCTCCATCATTTCACCTCATCGCTTTCTGCAACTCAGATTGGGGAACTTGTCCAGAAACAAGGAAATCAGTGAGTGGTTTCTTCATTTCACTTGGAAGGTCTCCAATTTCATGGAAATCGAAGAAGCAAACTTACATTTCTCTCAGCTCAGCAGAAGCGGAATACCGTTCTATGCGGCGGGTAGTAGCAGAATTGACTTGGTTAGTACGCCTCTTTGAACATCTGTCTATTATTGATACCCAATTTTCTCTATCTATTTTTATACTCAAAATATTCTTAAAGTAGCATGTACATGCGTATATAAGTATGCCCAGGAAGTTTGACATTTTTTTCCAATTTTTTAAAAGCTTTTTAAAATCATTTTATTATCTGTTTTAGTAGTACAAATCCAATAGTTATTTCCAAAACTATAATTTTGGTGAGTAATTTATTTCCATCTTCATATTTATGCCACAATATAATTAAGGTAATTTTAGCATATTTTTATAAAATTATTTGATGATTTTAAAGCTAAATTGCATAAAATTACAATTATAGCCTATATAACGATTAATAGCGTTTTACAATT
This sequence comes from Nicotiana glauca, assembly GCA_026770625.1. Classification (NCBI taxonomy): domain Eukaryota; kingdom Viridiplantae; phylum Streptophyta; class Magnoliopsida; order Solanales; family Solanaceae; genus Nicotiana; species Nicotiana glauca. The sequence goes on along the minus strand of MU679754.1, from coordinate 55,158 downwards.
ATAAAATGGTTCCCAGTATTTTAAGATTAACATTTATATATTGATTTAGTTCAATGCTTTTAATTTGCTTTTAAGATCATTTTTACTATTTTATAAAATAAAAAGGGAAAAACTGGCTATTTAACTTTTAGCCTCATTTTATTACAATCATAGCCTATTTATATTTCAATTTTAACCCTCAATTTACTCAATCCTAACCCCCAATTGGACCAGCCCAATTTTGTTTTAACCCGGCCCCGATCCATCCCAAATGACCCGCCTGGTTCCTATTATTGATCCAGGCCGTTGATCATTTTGATCAACGGCCATAAGCCACCCTTGCCTTTTTTAACTTCAAACAACTACCCTAATCTCTCATTCCCCATCTGATAGCCGCCCCTGAATCATCTCATCTCTCAAACTCTCTCGAACTCTCTCGAAACCTTAGCTTCACTCACCATCTTCGACCTTTGACTCACCGGAATCCATGGCTTCTCAGGCCATGGATAATCTATTCTCATCTCCTACTGTTCCGATGTGCCTGATATTCGAAGGTTCAAGGCTATACTTCAAAGGTCTCCACCCAGACCTCCACCGACTTGAGGTTTCCAGCTATCTCCGGCCTGGCTCCGGCATAGCTTAGCCTCCTGAGCCTGTTTCCAGCCTCATCCGACTTAGATCGGACCTTTTCCAAGCCTTTCTCATTCTAGGGTTCATCTGAAACCCTAGATGTTCGAGGGTTTTCTCCGATTCTCTTTAGATCTGTGTGTATTCATGCTCTATTTTTGAGTTCTCAAAAGATTTTCCCAACTTTTCTTTAAAAAATTTACTTTCAAAGTCACTTCTTTCCGATTTTGGGGTTTATGAAAATGCTTAAGTGTTTTTCTGACTTTTCTTTTCCCTTTCTTTGTGTATGTATGTCTCTTCTATGTTCTTGTGTTCTTTTTTTATCACGCATGTTCCTCTACTGTGTTTCTACGCTATGTGTTTGTATGCTCTTCAAAATGTTCTGCTATTTTCTTTCACCATGATCTCGTCTACTGTATTTTTCTACTGTGTTCATTAAGTGTTATTACTATTTCGTCTCTTCAAGTTTCCTCTAGAATAACCTACTTAAGCATGTTTTCTTCTACTGTTTCTTTTGCTTCCATTATGTTTCGAATTAACTCCCTTACTCTATTTGCTTTAAACTTTCTACTGTATTTGCTTGTTCCCTCATTTTTGTCTTCTTTGCATCTGATTCAAGTCAAAACCCTAGGATTTTGGGGGTCTTTTGGCGAGTTTAGTCTTGTGTGTTTGGACTAGGGTTCTATTTGAGCCCTAGACTCTCTCAAACTCACGTTGGATCTATGTATTGAATTCAAACCCTTGTGTGTATGACTCTGAATTCTTCTATACTAGACTCGTCTGATTAGCATGGCAGTCCCTTTTATATGTGTGTTAAAATCTTTCTTCAAAAAGGTTTTCCAATTTATGTTTGAATCAGAATCCTTTTTTGGGGGTTAATTGATTGTTGCTGATTCTTCTTAAGTAAAGCTTCTCTTTACCTTTTTCTGACTTGGTTCATTCATACAAAATTTTCGACTCATGATTGCTTGGCTGTCAATTGGTTTACTTTCCTTAATTGGCACAGCTGTGTACTGTCAAAATCTTTCCCTTAAATAACTATTATGTATTTACCCCTTCTTGCACTACTTTGAAAAGTGTTTAGTTAATTTCTTTCCTTATTTACTTTGCCCGTTTGAAATCAGAATCCCTTAATTAACGAAAAACTTTGTATGATTGACTCTCAAACTATTTTCTTACCTGTTTCTGTTTCTTTTCTGCACTATAAATACATGTTTTTAACAATCCTCCACACACGATTAAGCACACAAAAAATCACAACTCTCTTCTAGACTTATACTTTTGCTTCTTGACTGCACTTTGGCTTCCATAAGGCTACTGTTTCTCCTTACTTGCTCCTTTGAACTGGTATGTCTTAAAATAAATTTCAGTATCATTCTAATATGTTTATTCATAGTCTCTGTATCCATGTATGCTTTCAACTCCCTGCAATGTTAATTTGAAGTACCTACATGCTTCTGCCTGCTTTTTCTTTGTTTCTTGCTGCTAATATAAACAATTGCTCCCATACCCCATTCCTCTATGTGTGCTAAGTTAAGGTATGGCCTGTCAGCATCCCAATTGCTGCCCAGGGCTGAACCTGGCCTTCAACAGGGTCTTAATCCCTAATGCTAAGGCTGACAGGCTGGGCAGAGGTGTGCCAGCATCCTAATTGCTGGGCATGACCACCAGCTAGCCCTGGCCTCCCCTTAATTCCCTTTAATTGCACTTACACTTACTCCTAGTCTCTAAGTTCTGCCCCCCTCCTATGAGCCTTGCCTCGGGACGTTGAGTTCCCTTTGAACTTGGACATTTTAGGGCTGGCCATTCCACACTACACTATAATTTGATTCTACAATGATATTTGGGGTGTAAGCATTGCCTGGAACTCTTGAATTTCCTTGGAAATTCGACACATCCCAAATAAGAGAAAGGCTTTGGAAAATCTGATCCTGGAAGTTGGTTTATCTCATATTATTAGACTCTGAGTCTGGATTAAGCTGATTAGATGTAATGTAATCACGGATGTATTTTATTCTTTCCTCTGATTCATTTGGTCTGTAATAAATTTTGTAATAACTACTGGGGTGTATAGTCAAAGGGATGGGATTGAATGCGTGCGAAGGGGTAGATACCATGTTTTAGGAATTATTTACTTTCAAAATTCAGCCTTTCATATAGATACCATATTTTAGGGATCTTTACTTTTAGATATCAGCATTTCATAGAGATACCATGTTTTAGGAATTATTTAGTTTTAGATTTCAGCATTTCATATAGATACCATGTTTAGGAATTACTGCTTTCAAAATTCAACATCTCATGTAGATACCATGTTTGTAGGACTTACTAGTTTCAAACCTCTACATCTCACATAGATACCATGCTCATAGGTGTTCTGCACTTCGTATAAATACCATGCCCATAAATCGTTACTGAAACTCTGCATATCATATAGATAATATGCCTATAGGACTTCCTGCATTTTGCATATGCATCTGTCACTAGGTAAATCTACTTATGGGAGTTAAAATAACCAATTGCATATAGATGACCTGCCCATAGGATCTCTTCATGACAATAACAGTGATAAAATCAGTGATGCCTAGAGAGTATGCCTATAGAAGCTATCGACTAAATCTGAATCGCCCATTCGCTCCTAAGTTTAAAACCAGTGGTAATTTGTTTAAAACTTGCAGAGCTTACAACCAACAATTCTTTTTGCAATCGGTTTATTCCTCCATTAATAGATATTATGCCTATAGGTCCCGTTTAACACATAGGCAAAATAGTTAAGTAATTAATCAACTATGTCAGTTTTCGATAACTACATCTAAGCAGGACTAATCTGGACTCCCTATTTGGGGAATATGTGGTAAATCAATCTATCTTACTCCTTAATTTAATTTAAGACCAAATCAGTATGTATAAGACATACTAAACAATTTGTTTCTTGAAATGAGGAGGCCTGTTTGAGCTCTTAGTTGTTGCTAACTCCCCTTTAACTGCATTATGTGTTTTGACTGTCGCCCTAGATTTTTATTCTTTTAAACTCTGAAAAGCCAAATTTTCCCCCTTAGGATTAGTAGTCCCAACTGCCTCCGGGGCTAATAGGTGGGACGGGTAATAGCATGTAGTAGGTGATGATACCATTCCACGCTTAACACCTTAACGGGGTGGGAAGGGTAGACATAGAGATGATGATCACGTGATAACACTATGCGTACAATTGGCTACCGGTGTTGTGTGGATGATCCATGTGTTTTACAAACTTAGGACCCCTTTCCCTTATGTAACTTTATTTTTATCATTAAATTCCTATACCTCATTTCGGTCACCAAATTTCTCTTTTACTGCACTATTCTTTTCTTTTCAAAATTTCCGTTTATTCATTTCTTTGTTTAAATTTCTGCACTTGGACATTTTGTAAACGAATTATGAGATCACTTAGACCTCAAGTTCAACATGTTTGTTACGTACCTACTTGCAACCCTTATGTGTGGAATTATTTGTCTACTTGTTTGCATTTAAAGTCACAACATAGCATGGCCAGGAACCACACTATTGGATCTTGAGGGGTGCCTAACACCTTCCCCTCGATATAATTTCTAGCCCTTACCCCAACTCTGGTTTTCCAAACTCAAAACCCTTAGTGTCCTAATGCACTTAATAATTAGGTGGCGACTCTTCAAATCCAAAACCCAATCCCAAACGGGAATAGAGTTGTCTTCCCAAATGTCGTAAAACCAATTTCACGAGGAAAAAGGGGGCGTCGACAGCATGGAGACTCTGCTGGGGATTCTTTAGGCTTTTACCACTTCATGTTATATGTGACTTTATTGCTTCTTTACTGCTTTATTTAATGTCTTTATTCGAAACTGACTTGGCTTTTTTGTTTCTTTTTTCCTTAACGCTTTCATTTACTACTTTTCTTCAATATCGTTGTAATTTTTTTTGAGCAATCATTGTAATCATTATGAACGTGAAAATACGTGACAATTTGTTTCATTCTTATAATTGCATCTTCAACATCATATTGCACTCGTGCCAAACAAATACCATAGCAATGCTTATAATGAGTGGTTGCGCTCTTCCGATATTATTACCCCCTAAATTTGGCAAAGGCATATTTGCGGTAAAACCAGTCGATCAACGGTGCAGTCGACGGTTCCTTGCCTTTTCCTCTTGAGTTGTCCGCTCAAGGGTACCTGCCTAATACCTCATAGAAACCTTATTCTGTTTAACTGTGCATGCATCACTGTCAAACCTAGTCGAGTAAGTTATGCTATCCACATAATGACTCTTTAAGATAGCCTTGTCCAAAGTCCACTGGGTTTCCTTGGAACCCAAATGGACACCATCATATTCTATGCATTTATTTGGAGAACTAAATGTCGTTTATGCTAATTAGTGGTTTAAATAGTCGAGTCCGGTGGGACTAAGGTCTTAACCCTTTTGTTTTGCAGAAAATAGAGAACAAAGTTCCCGACTTCGGTATGGTCAACATACCCTCACTCTTGCTGACCTAGTGGAGGAACCTCCCATCAAGTAACCAAATCAACGAATGGAAAGAGAGAGTCACCACGGCTAGTGAGAAGCTGGAAAATCTATGCGAACTAGAGGATTTGATCAACAAGAACATTCAACATGGGAAGGTCCTTCTGGGACCAAATAGATAGGATTCTTTTCTTTTTTTGCTTTAAATGTAATAAGGCCAATGGTCATTAGTGACATTTTTTATTTCCTACAATTTTAGTGTCGTTTTGGGATTCGTCTTATTTTTATCAATAAAATGAGGCATTTAGCATTATAAGTTCTCCAAATCAACTTGTCGCTAGGCCTACCTCAGGCACAATGAGGAACCCAACTTAGGACACGAGTTATATTCTTATACTATGTGTTTAAATATTGCAACATTTTCTCAGAATCCGTACTAACTTGTTACCTTTTGCTTTTACTTTTGTTTTATTCCCCTCCCCAAAAGGTTAGTTCATACACTCTGGCATCATCATCCTACTCCACAAGATCTAAGGGCCCTCCACCTCCTCCTCCTCCTCCTCCAAGTCCTATCAGAAACAAGAACAAAGCAAAAATGGAAGACTTGAACAACGTGAGGAAGGAGAACTCGGTTGAAAGGGTAGAGGTTCCTCAGGGTATTCAGTGTTCCAAAGAAAGTGTCGCCCAGCTCGAACAGAAGTTACTGAAATTTCAAGAAGAACTGGACCAACTTCGGAATTTGGCAAGCTTATCATTCTCCCTCACTACCCCAGACGTCAACTTTCCTAATTCTCAAAATCCTATACCTCCACAAAACGTCCCGAAACCACAGAAACAACCCCCTCCCCATCAATTGCAACATTTGTCACACTTTAAACAAAACCCTACTCCCCATTTCCGAACCACTAAATGATCATCCCCACCACACTCCCATCTATGTGGAAACCATGCCACAATACACTCAAGCCATTTCAAACACACCGGAGTCTAATGACAAAGAATCCCTCATCAAGAACCTGGCCGCAGAGCTCAAGAAACTGGCTAGCCGAGTCCAGGGTGTTGAAGGAAACAAAGGTATTGAGGGGTTGAATTATGAGGACCTTTGCATTCAGACAGACGTCGAACTCCCCGAGGGGTACAAACCTCCTAAGTTCGAGATATTTGACGGCTCTGGGGATCCTAGATTCCATTTGAAGACATACTGTGATAAGTTGGTCGGTGTCAGAAGAGATGAAAAGATTCACATGAAGCTCTTCATGAGAAGTTTGAAAGGTGATGCGCTATCTTGGTACATTAGCCAAGATCCCAAGAAGTGGACAAGCTGGGTAGGGATGGCGTCCAATTTCATGGACAGGTTCAGATTCAATATAGAAAATGCGCCAGATGTCTTCTACATCCAGAATTTAAAGAAGAAACCTACGGAGACATTCCGCGAGTATGCTACTCGTTGGAGATCAGAGGCTGCTAAGGTCAGGACGACCTTGGAAGAAGAACGGATGAACAGTTTTTTCGTTCGAGCTCAGGATTCACAATATTATGAGAGGTTGATGTTGATAGAGGGCCAGAAATTCTCCGACATTATCAAGATTGGAGAAAGGATTGAGGAAGGCTTTAAAAGTGGTATGGTTACTAATTTTGAGGCACTGCAGGCTACCAACAAAGCCCTACAGTTTGGTGGCACATCCAAGAAAAGGGACGTAAGTGCCGTGATGGTTGCACAGAGAACGAAATCCCCAGTAAAATACCAAGTTTACCTGGTACCTCCTCTCACATATCAACCTATCCCTAATTACCAAGCACCTCCGCCCTCTTACCAAATTCCATCACCCACTTACCAATCATCTCCATCCCCCGCATATCAACCTATCTCACCAAGATATTCCCAACCTGCGCTCGTCTACCAAGCCTACAATGCTGAGCCTTCTCACTACCAATCACCTCCCGCCCGCCAAAACTTCCCTAGGCCATGCCCTAATTTCAACCGTAGACCTCCCAAGCAATACACCGCCATCGCCGAACCAATCGACCAGCTATACGAAAGACTCAAAGCCACTGATTACATCACCCCAATCCCTGCCATAACTCCAAAAAATCATTCCCAATGGTTCAATCCAAACAAAACGTGTGCATACCATTCCAGCATGAAAGGACATACCGTTAATGAATGCCGATCTCTGAAGGATAAAATCCAGGCTCTAATTGGCAACAAAATTATCATGGCAAAGGAGCCTGCTCTTAATGTTCGCAACAATCCCTTTCCTGATCATAAGGGTGGAAGTGTGCACATGATCGAGGTAGAAGATGATTGGGACCCCAAAGTGTCAATTGGATTAATTATCGAAGCTGACGAGCCCAAGAAACCAACAGTCACACTGAATCCAATTGTAGTCCAGATCCAGCCCTCTGTGGATACTGAAGTAAATATGTCTATACCTCTCGAGCTTGGAACACCATCTTCCGCAAAGACCACATAGCCAATTGAGGTAGAGTTTGAGTCTTCAAAGGCACATGTACCATTTGAAGTTGTTGTGTTACCTCCCAAAACAAGGGTACCCATTCCTGTAGCAATGTAAGCCATAACACCATTCCATACACAGGCCATTCCTTGGGATTACACCGTCGAGGCAAGAAGTAAGGGGAAAACTAGGTCCGGAGAAGCAATTGCAGCACAAGGTATGATCAAGACCGGTAGAATTTATACTCTGGAGCACTTAGTTGAATCAAGTAAGCAGGCCTCTGGACGAACTATTGAAACTGGGCCCAATGATCTCTGGCGGAAGATACATGCAAAAAAAATACTCAGTTTTTGATCAACTAAATAAAACACCAGCGCAGATCTCCATCTTAGCTCTGCTGCAAAGCTCCGAGACACATAAGAATGCCCTGATGAAGATACTAAGCGACGTGTATGTACCCAGTAACATAACTAGAGGAGAGATGGCAAACATGGTCGGGCAGATATTGGAAAGTCATAAAATCACTTTCCATGAGGACAAGTTGCCCCCTGAAGGTTTAAGCCACAAGAAAGCGTTGCACATCACTGTGCAGTGTGAAGACTATTTCATCACCAGGACACTGATTGATGGAGGGTCCAGTCTCAATATTTGTCCATTAGTGACCCTCAGAACATTGGGGAAGAGTCTACATAAAATCAAGGATGGGGCTATCAACGTCAAAGCTTTTGATGGTTCCCAAAGGTCCACTATTGGGGAGATCAATTTATGTCTGCAAATGGAACCGACTTCGTTCGACATTGATTTTCAGGTGATAGACATCCCAGCATCTTACAACTTACTACTGGGACGGCCTTGGATCTATGACGCTGAGCTGTAGCATCAACCCTGCACCAGGCAATGAAGTTCGAATGGAATCACCAAGAGGTGATCATTTATGGCGATGGTAGTAACCCCATATACAGTCTCCAGACCATCCCAACGATTGGAGGAAAAAGGAAGTTAGGTGGAGAAACCTACCATCACATTGAGCGACTCAACGTTGTGGACAAGGATAAGTGGTGGGATAACAAGATAGAAAGTATACTGAATTGGAGCGGGTATGAACCTGGCAAAGGGCTTGGCAAGAACCTTCAGGGAATTACTAAGCCTATCAAACTGAAGAATCATGGCACCACCTTCGGGTTAGGGTATGGATATACTTGGGAAGACTTCCAGAACTGGTCGCCACCATGGAGCGGCCCCTACTATTCGCTGGAGCACTCGAACCCCGCCTGGAACAGACTTTCCAGCCGACAAACATCTTATATGGGTCAGAGGAAGAAGAAATATTGGCGGCAATGAAGAATCTGTTCTTGGAAAAAGACGATATGGACTGCCATGTTATTTTTGAGGAGGAATGGGAGGAAGGCCCTTCCATACAAGTTGTGAGCCGAGAAGCGCGTCTCAACAACTGGTCCGTCAGAACCACCAAGGCCCCGAAAGCTTCAGGGTAGCAAGGCTGAACAAAGAACTATGCATTATCTTTTACTATTTCGCTAATTGATTTCCTTTCCGTATTTTCTTTAAATTTTGAAAAGAGCTCCGATGTTCAAAACAATTATGGAATTTATCAAAGTATTTCCATTTCTTATAAATCTCTCTCTTACTATTTTTCTCTATCATTTACTTTATTTATACAGCATTACAATTACTTATCTTGATGAACCGACGAATGTGAGATGCGACGAGATAACGCAACAAACGGATACAGACTCAGAGGAGGATGAAATACCAGAAGAGGTCGTTAAAGAGGTTGGGGAATTTGAGAATAGGCCTAAATCTAACTTAGAAGAAACTGAGGTTGTCAACTTGGGAGATACAGAGAATGTCAAGGAAACGTGCATCAGTGTTCACCCATCACCGTCAGAAAAGGAAGAGTACACGGAGTTCTTAAAAGAATATGAGGATATATTTACTTGGTCATATGATGATATGATCGGTCTCAGTACATCTATTGTATCTCACAAACTGCCAACAAATCCAACATGTCCGCCATTAAAGCAGAAGCTCAGAAAGTTCAAGCCAAATATGAGTTTGAAAATCAAGGAGGAAGTTACCAAACAAGTCAAAGCCAAGGTCCTCAGAGTAGTGGAGTATCTAACATGGTTGGCCAACATTGTGCCAGTGCCAAAGAAGGATAAGAAGGCCAGAGTCTATGTCGACTACCGGGACCTTAACCGGGCCAGTCCAAAAGACGACTTCCCCTTGTCGAACATACATATCTTGATTGACAACTGCACCAAGCACGAGCTGCAGTCATTCGTCGATTGTTTTGATGGGTACCATCAGATATGGATGGACGAAGAAGACGTAGAGAAAATGACTTTCATTATGTCGTGGGGGATGTTTTGTTACAAGATGATGTCGTTTGGATTAAAGAATGTTGGGGCCACCCACATGAGGGCCGTGACTACTATTTTCCATGACATGATACACAAAGAGATCGAGGTGTGTGTAGACGATGTCATCATCAAATCCAAGAAAGCCACTAACCACATGGAAGATATGAGGAAGTTCTTCAACAGACTGAGAAGGTATAACCTGAAATTGAATCTCGCTAAGTGTGCGTTCGGGGTTCCCGCAGGAAAACTGCTTGGGTTCATCGTAAGTCGTCGAGGAATAGAACTGGATTCGTCAAAGGTTCAAGCCATTCAAGAATTGCCATTGCCAAAGAACAAGAAAGAGGTTATGAGTTTCTTTGGGAGACTCAACTACATCAGCCGGTTCATAGCCCAGTCCACTATCATTTGTGAGCCGATCTTTAAGATGTTAAAGAAAGACGCCATCACTAAATGGACTGATGATTGTCAGAAAGCCTTCAACAGAATCAAGGAATACTTGTTAACGCCTCCAGTTCTGGTTCAGCCCGAATCGGGTAGACCTCTATTGCTCTATCTTGCAGTATTGGATGGAGCATTCGGTTGTGTTCTGGGACAACATGATGAAGCAGGGATAAAGGAGCAAGCCATATACTATCTCAGTAAGAAGTTCACCCCGTAGAGGCCCGGTATTCCTTGCTAGAACGCACCTATTGTGCTCTGACTTGGGTAGCTCAGACTTTCTGTGCATATACCACTTATCTCATATCAAGGATGGATCCACTGAAGTACATCTTTCAGAAGTCCATGCCCACTGGCAAGCTAGCCAAATGGCAAATCCTGCTGAGTGAATTTGATATTGTCTATGTAACCCAGAAAGCAATCAAAGGACATGCACTGGCAGATCATCTTGCCGAAAATCCCGTGGGCGGAGAATACGAGCCTCTAAAAATATATTTTCCCGATGAGGAGGTCTCTTTAATAGGAGAAGACATTGCAGAATCCTATGATGGCTAGAGAATGTTTTTCGACGGAGAAGCTAACTTTAAAGGAGTTGGCATAGGAGCAGTTCTAGTATCAGAAATCGGCCAGCATTATCCGGTGTCCGCCAAACTCAGGTTCCCATGCACCAACAATATGGCCGAATATAAAGCCTGCATTCAGACTTGCTCATAAATCAGGTCCGAGAAGAATGGGCAACCAAGAACTCCAAAATACTCCAATATTTGCATCATGTATAGGAGTTGAGGAAGAGGTTCACAAAGACAGAATTCCGGCATGTCCCCAGAATCCAGAATGAGTTCGCTGATGCATTGGCCACTCTATCATCCATGATTCAACATCCAGATAAGAACTTCATTGACCCTATCCTGGTAAAAATTCATGATCAACCAGCTTACTATGCCCATGTCGAGGAAGAAGCAGACGGAAAACCATGGTTTCATGACATTAAGGAATATCTGGCAACAGAAGAATATCCAGAACTTGCAAACACTACTTAGAAGCGCACACTGATGGAGGTTATCCAATCACTTCTGTCACAACGGAGGAATCTTGTATAGGAGGACTCCCGATTTAGGATTACTAAGGTGTGTCGAAGCAAAGGAGGCATCCGGGTTGTTGGAGGAGGTTCATGCAGGGACCTGTGGCCCGCACATGAATGGTTTCGTCTTAGACAAGAAAATACTCTGAGCTAGTTATTACTGGATAACTATGGAGACAGACTGCATCCAGTATGTCCGAAGATGCCATCGCTGCCAGATTCATGCAGACATGATAAAGGTGCCTCCTAACAAGCTCAATGCAACAAGCTTACCATGTCCGTTCACCACTTGGGGAATGGATGTCATCGGACCTATCGATCCTACTGTATCAAACGGGTGCAGGTTCATTCTAGTGGCAATTGATTATTTCACCAAATGGGCTGAAGCAACATCATATAAGGCAATAACCAAGAAGGTTGTGGCAAACTTTGTCCGCGGCCGTATCATTTGCCGATTTGGCGTCCCAGAGTCAATCATCACTAATAATGGTTCCAATCTCAATAGTGATCTGATGAAAGCAATGTGTGAGATGTTCAAAATCAAACACAAGAATTATACAGCCTACAGAGCTCAGATGAATGGAGCCGTAGAAGCGGCCAACAAGAACATCAAGAAGATACTAAGGAAGATGGTAGAAAAGCATAAGCAGTGGCATTAGAAGTTATCATTCGCCTTATTGGAATACCGCACCACAGTTCGCACATCAACCGAGGCAACTCCTTACATGCTGGTTTATGATACAGAGGCAGTCATTCCCGCAGAGGTAGAGATTCCCTCCCTGAGGATTATACAAGAAGCGGAACTCGAAGATGTAGAATGGGTAAAAAGTCGCTATGAGCAGTTAGCCCTTATAGAGGGGAAAAGATTGAATGCAGTTTGCCATGGTCAATTGTATCAGAACAGGATGTCCAGAGCCTTCAACAAAAGAGTCAAGCCGAGACAATTTACACCAGGACAATTGGTATTGAAGAAAATCTTTCCCCATCAAGATGAAACCAAATGGAAATTCTCTCCCAACTGGCAAGGCCCGTACATGGTTCGCTGGGTTCTAACAGGAGGAGGCCTCATACTTGCATAAATGAATGGAGAAGTCTGGCCAAAGCCAATTAATTCAGATGCAGTCAAGTCTACTATGTGTAACCATTTATGATATATAATGTAATTTGAACTACGCCTGACCTGATTCCCGTTTAAGAGGGGATACATAGGCAGCCCTATGGGTTCGGTCACAATTCAATAAAAATTTCATTTTCCCCGATATTGGAAATTGGGGCAGAATTTTGAGGAGGGCCCTCAAAATTCTGAAGTCAACTTTCAGCCATTCATCGCATGCAGCCGTCAGAGACCCCAGCCTAGTAAATTGGGGCAAAATTTTGAGGAGGACCCTCAAAATTCCGGTGAGAGAGGTTGCAACGTCTTGAACCGCATCGCAATTGTTGGTTTATCTAAAAGAAAGGTATTTTCGATTATATATATTTATATCATATTTTTAATAAATCATGCATGTCCATTATCAAAATTATTTTGTTTAGCAACGCTACCCCAAGGATACGCGCAGTATCACCGAAACAAGGGTCGAGCAGGATGTACGAAGTCTACAGGAAGACGAACTAACCTTCCCCCTTTACAAAACTCATGATTTTTCTTTGAATGCAGGCACCCTAAGACATAAAGTCATCAGATATGATTACATACTCATGCTTTTTCAGGAATGCAACTCTCAGAATCATCGCCTATTTGCAAGTGCTATCCGCACACAACATCCCCAGTAGCCACAATATAGCAATCAGCTATCAGCTATCATCTATCAGCTAAGAAATTTCATTACTATTTGCCTTTTATTTCCTGCATTGCATAAGGTTACCTTTCTGCCTTCCAAGACTAAGCATTGTCTCCATCCTGCATTTTCTCTGCATTGCATAAGGCTACCTTTCTACCTTCCGAGACTAAGCATTGTCTCCGTCTACATTTCCTGCATTGCATAAGGCTACTTTTATGCCTTCCAAGACTAAGCATTGTCTCCATCCTGCATTTCTTGCATTGCATAAGGCTACTTTTTTGTCTTCCGAGGTTAAGCACTACCTCCATCCTGCATTTCTTGCATTGCATAAGGCTACTTTTCTGCCTTCCGAGGTTAAGCACTACCTCCATCCTGCATTTCCTTGCATTGCATAAGGCGCACTGTCTCCACCTGCATGGCTGAGATATCGCCAACTTTATTTAAATGCTGCATGGATAAAATATTGCCAACCTTATTTAAATCCTGCATGGCTGAAATATCGCCAATTTTATTTAAATTTTTTACATCGGCTGAAATATTGCCAACTTTATTTAAATCCTGCATGGCCGAAATATCGCCAATTTATTTAAATATTTACAGCGGCTGAAATTTTGCCATTTATATTTTTACATCGGCTGAAATATCGCCAACTTTATTTAAATCTTCACATCGGCTGAAATATCGCCATTTATATTTTACATCGGCTGAAATATTGCCAACTTTATTTAAATCTTTACATCGGCTAAAATATCGCCATTTATATTTATGCTTTACACCGGCTGAAATATTGTCACCCTATCATTTACGCTTTACATCGGCTGAAACATTGCCAAATCCTGCATTTCATGGGCTGAAATATCACCAAACTGTCCAAAGGCGTCATTGTTTGGAGGCACCATTTTCATAGCCCGAGAACGCCATGACATAGCCTGAGAACCCCGCTTTATCTTTTGCACATTATTATTCAAAGGCATCATGGTTCGGAGGCACCATTATAATAGCCCGAGAACATCATTTCATAGCCTGTGAATCCTTTATTATATGCTTCATGGCCCAGGACGTCATGGTCTGAGGACATCATCCTACTCGTCCGAAGACAACATTCATGGTCCAACGAAAACTTGCATCATGTCTAAATTTATGAACGATATGTTTGTATTGCTCATATGCAGGTATGCCAACTGGCAACGACCATTACAGCAGGATCGATCTCGCTCCGGTTCCCGCAGCCCATCAATTCCTGACCATCCTTCCCAACCTGAATATTGCGTCCGTCCTTTTCAAAACCTCCATCGGCATATTCTGCCAATGTATCCTGAACTACATATGACCTGATTCCTGTAAGACTAGGGATATGTAGGTAGCTCAGGAACCAGAGCTCGGTCAAAACTTTTTCAAGATGCTTCTTTCGGTCAAAATTGGCCATCATATCTTTACCCGACAACTCTTCCATCCTTCCCGGGTAAAGAGGGGCAGTTGTTGATACCCAATTTTTTCCCACCTATTTTTACACTCAAAATATTCTTAAAATAGCATGTACATACGTATATAAGTATGCCCAGGAATTTTGACATTTTTTCTAATTTTTTAAAATCATTATTTCCAAAACTATCATTTTGGTGATTAATTTATTTCCATCTTCATATTTACGCCACAATATAATTGAGGTGATTTTAGCATATTTCTATAAAATTATTTGATGATTTTAAAGCTAGATTGCATAAAATTGCAAGTATAGCCTATATAACGATTAATAGTGTTTTATAATTATAAATTATTCCCAGTATTTTTAGATTAACATTTATATATTATTGATTAGTTTAGTTCTTTTAATTTAATTTTAAGATTGTTTTTACTATTTTTATAAAATAAAAAGGGAAAAACTGGATATTTAACTTTTAGCCTCATTTTATTACAATTATAACCTACTCATATTTCAATTTTAACCCTCTATTTACCCAATCCTAACCCCCAATTGGACCAGCCCAATTTTGTTTTAACCCGGCCCCGATCCATCCCAAACGACCCGCCCAGTTCCTATTATTGATGCAGGTCGTTGATCATTATGATCAACGGCCATAAGCCACCCTTGCCTTTTTTAACTTCAAACGACAACCCTAATCTCTCATTCCCCATCTGATAGCCGCCCCTGAATCCTCTCATCTCTTGAACTCTCTCGAAACCCTAGCTTCACTCACCATCTTCGACCTCTGACTCACCGGAATCCATGGCTTCTCAGGCCATGGATGATCTATTCTCATCTCATACTGCTCCTATGTGCCTGATACTCGAAGGTTCAAGGCTAGACTTCAAAGGTCTCCACCCAGACCTCCGCCGACTTGAGGTTTCCGGCCATCTCCAGCCTGGCTCCGGCATGTCTAAGCTTCCTGAGCCTGTTTCCAGCCTCATCCGACTTAGATCGAACCTTTTCAAAGCCTTTCTGATTCTAGGGTTCATCTGAAACCCTAGTTGTTCAAGGTTTTTCTCCGATTCTCTTTAGATCTGTCTGTATTCATGCTCTATTTTTGAGTTCTCAAAAGATTTTCCCAACTTTTCTTTAAAAATTTTAGTTTCAAAGTCAATTCTTTCTGATTTAGGGTTTTTGAAAATGCTTAAGTATTTTTCTGACTTTTCTTTTCCCTTTCTTTGTGTATGTATGTCTCTGCTATGTTCTTATGTTCTTCTTTTACCATGCATGTTCCTCTACTATGTTTCTACGCTATGTGCTTGTATGCTCTTCACGATGTTCTGCTATTTTCTTTCACCTTTATCTCGTCTACTGTATTTTTGTGTTGTGTTCATTAAGTGTTCTTACTATTTCGTCTCTTCAAGTTTCCTCTAGAATAACCTACTTAAGCATGTTTTCTTCTACTGTTTCTTTTGCTTCCATTATGTTTCGAATTAATTCCCTTACTCTATTTTCTTTAAACTTTCTATTGTATTTGCGTGTTCCCTCATTTTTGTCTTCTTTGCATCTAATTCAAGTCAAAACCTTAGGATTTGGGGTTTTTTGGCGAGTTTGGTCCTGTGTGTTTGGACTAGGGTTCTATTTGAGCCCTGGACTCTCTCAAACTCACTTTGGATCTATGTATTGAATTCAAACCCTTTTGTGTATGACTCTGAATTCTTCTATACTAGACTCTTCTGATTAGCATGACAGTCCCTTTTATATGTGTGTTAAAATCTTTCTTCAAAAAGCTTTTCCAATTTATGTTCGAATTAGAATCCTTTTTTTGGGGTTAATTGATTGTTGTTGATTCTTCTTAAGTAAAGCTTCTCTTTACCTTTTTCTGACTTGGTTCATTCATACAAAATTTTTGACTCATGATTGCTTGGCTATCAATTGGTCTCCTTTCCTTAATTGGAACAGCCGTGTACTGTCAAAATCTTTCCCTTAAATAACTATTATGTATTTACCCCTTCTTGCACTACTTTAAAAAGTGTTTAGTTTATTTCTTTCCTCATTTACTTTGCCCGTTTGAAATCAGAATCCCTTAATTAAAGGGAAACTTTGTATGATTGATTCTCAAACTATTTTCTTACCTATTTTTGTTTCTTTTTTGCACTATAAATACATGTTTTTAACAATCCTCCACACACAATTAAGCACACAAAAAATCACAACTCTCTTCTAGACTTATACTCTTGCTTCTTGACTGCACTTTGGCTTCCATAAGGCTACTGTTTCTCCTTACTTGCTCCTTTGAACTGGTATGTCTTAAAATAAATTTCAGTACCATTCTAATGTGTTTATTCATAGTCTTTGTATCCATGTATGCTTTCAACTCCCTGCAAAGTTAATTTGAAGTACCTACATACTTCTGTCTGCTCTTTCTTTGTTTCTTGCTGCTAGTATGAACAATTGCTCCCATACCCCATTCCCCTATGCGTGATGAGTTAAGGTATGGCCTAGCAGTATCCCAATTGTTGTCCAGGGCTGAACCTGACCTTCAACAAGATCTTAACTCCCCAATGCTAAGGCTGACAGGTTGGGCAGGGGTGTGCCGGCATCCTAATTGCTGGGCATGACCACCAGCCAGCCCTGGCCTCCCCTTAATTCCCTTTTATTGCGCTTACACTTACTCCGAGTCTCTAAGTTCTACCCCCCTCCTATGAGCCTTGCCTCGGGACCTTGAGTTCCCTCTAAACTTGGACATTTTAGCGTTGGCCTTTCCACACTGCACTATAATTTGATTCTACAATGATATTTGGGGTGTAAGTATTGCCTGAAACTCTTGAAGTTCCTTGAAACTTTGACACATCCCAAATAAGAGAAAGGCTTTGGAAAATCCGATCCTGAAAGTTGGTTTATCTCATATTAGTAGACTCTGAGTCTGGACTAGGCTGACAAGATGTAGATGTAATCACTGATGTATTTTTATTCTTTCCTCTGATTCATTTGGTCTGTAATAAATTTTGTAATAACTACTGGGGTGTATAGTCAAAGGGATGGGATTGAATGCGTGCGAAGGGGTAGATATCATGTTTAAGGAATTATTTACTTTCAAAACTCAGCCTTTCATATAGATACCATATTTTAGGGATCTTTACTTTCAGATTTCAGCATTTCATATAGATACCATGTTTTAGGGATCTTTACTTTCAGATTTCAGCATTTCATATAGATACCATGTTTTAGGAATTATTTACTTTCAGATTCCAGCATTTCATGTAGATACCATGTTTAGGAATTACTACTTCAAATTTAGCATCTCAGGTAGATACCATGTTTGTAGGACTTACTACTTTCAAACCTCTGCATCTCACATAGATACTATGCTCATAGGTTTTCTGCACTTCGTATAAATACCATGCCCATAAATCGTTACTAAAACTCTGCATATCATATAGATAAAATGCCTATAGGACTTTCTGCATTTTGCATATGCATCTGTCACTAGATAAATCTGCTTATAGGAGTTAAAATAACCAATTGCATATAGATGACCTACACATAGGATCTCTTCATGACAATAACAGCGATAAAATCAGTGACGCCTAGAGAGCATGCCTATAGAAGCTATCGACTAAATCTGAATCGCCCATTCGCTCCTAAGTTTAAAACCAGTGGTAATTTGTTTAACACTCGCAAAGCTTACAACCAACAATTCTTTTTGCAATCAGTTTATTCCTCCATTAATAGATAGCATGCCTATAGGTCCCGTTTAACACATAGGCAAAATAGTTAAGTAATTAATCAACTATGTCAGTTTTCAACAACTACATCTAAGCAGGACTAATCTGGACTCCCTATCTGGGAAATATGTGGTAAATCAATCTATCTTACGCCTTAATTTAATTTAAGACCAAATCAGTATGTGTAAGACATGCTAAACAATTTGTTTCTTGAAATGAGGAGGCATGTTTGAGCCCTTGGTTGCTGCTAACTCACCTTTAACTGCATTATGTGTTTTGACTGTCGCCCTAGATTTTTATCCTTTTAAACTCTGAAAAGCCGAATTTCCTCTGTGAGCACGTGATTTTTGCCCTATATGAATTACTCCCAGAAAATCCAAAATAAAATAATTTTTTCTTTGTTTGCAATTTTGTGGATTTTCGTAGTACCTTCCGTAATTGTTTGCCTTTGCCTGTGCGTGTTTATTTGGTTTAAATTAATGGAAAAATACGAAAATAAGTGTCATTTGTATTTAGGATTTAATTTTACAATTAAGATTAATTAAGCAAGTGTTTGTTTTTCAAAAATGAAAAGATTCACAAAAAATAACGTATTTTTGCATTTTTAATGTATAGTGTTAAATTCTGTGATTTTCATTTAATTTGGTATTTAATTATTGATAATAATTAAAAATTCATAGATACTTAACATTTTTAGTTAATTTGGATGTTTGTAATTTAATTTAGAATTTTGATTTTAATTGATGAAAGAAAGGAAATTGAAAAAAAAAAAATATATATATATATATATATATATAAAAGAGGAATGAAATCAGTTGGGCTAATTTTAATTAAATCTACAAAGCCCAAATCAAAAAATAATAAATATCCGGTCAAAACCCGCCCCAGTCCAGCCCAGACCAAGCCCCAATCCAGTCGTTTCCAGCCTCATCCAAACGACGTTGTTTCAGGCCTTGTAATCTGGACTGTAAAATTAGTTTGATCGAATGGTCCAGACTCTCGATCGTTACCCGTCTCACCCACAACCCGACCCATCCTCTAATTGGTCCAACCCCACTCGATGAGAAACGACCACGTTTTAATTAGTGGTTCGATCAGAACCGTTGGATTTTAATCATCCAACGGCCCTGATTAATTCTCTAATTTTAATATACCCAACTCCCATAACCCCTACCCCCCAAATCAGAACTCCCCCCCAATTCCTCTCCTTCATCTCATCGCAGAACCAGACATAACGTCGCCTTCTACCGCCTTACTCCGCCCATTGAAAATTGCCTCACGGCGGTTCCGGTAGCCCAGTGACCTCCAACGTTACACCATAGAACCGTCTCGCTCCCCTCTTTCCAAATCCCCAAACCATTTCCCTCGAATTCCCTCAGTTCGATTCGAATATTGGATCGAAAATCGACCCCAAACCCTAACTTACCAAATCATATCCAAATTAACACCTTGAAACCCCCATGACCCCTTCATCCCAAATACTCAACCCATTACCCTCGAATCCTAACAGAACCCCTCGAATATTAAATCATAAGTTAAACCCTAAAAGGGTCAAAATGGAGATTCTGTAGACGATTCTGGTCGAAAATGATTTTATTCATTTGTTCTCTATAAGAACATGCGGTTAATATCAAATTGGACCGGGAATCCGAAGATTTGAAGAATCAAGTTCCCTTTCTTTTGGTCCGAAATGAAATAGGTATTTTTCCTTTTTGTTTCTGATCAATTTTTTCTGTGTGTTTGGTTTTTCCTTCATTGTTTTCTTTTATCCCGTCTCTTCTTCTGGTTTTCTTTTTTATTTCTGATTATGTGCATAACTAAGCTAGGGTCCTGTCTTGATTAGTTAAATAGATTGGTTTGAAAAGTTAATTAATGGCTTCTCTATTAATTAAGCAGTAATCTAATGCTACAATTATCGTCTGGTTAATTCATAACTTTAGGAATTTGGAATCTCAATAATTAAAACAAGGTTTGCCAACATTGTTTAGTGGTGCACTACTGGTTTAATTAAAAATTGGAAAAGGGTATAGGTAGTGGAAATAACACAGTTTAATGCCCTTTTAATGAGTTGGAAATCGGAGAATAACATGGGTTTCATTAAAAAAAACTGAAGAAAAAAAAAAGGAAATACAACTGACACCATGTCTGGCACCTTTAAGGGTAGGAAACCAGAAACAAGCATGGGTTAATGAAAAAAGGTTAGAGGATGCATGTGCTAAGGGAATATACAGGCTTAAAAGTGAAAGGTTAGAATAAAAAAGGACAAGTTCTAGTCTTTAAATACACATAGATACACATTGAGAGAAGGGGCAAACATTCAGACCCTAAGAGGAAGAGATTGAGTGGAAAGGCATTCGAACAGACATTCTGATATACACTAATATACATAGGATACATTGAGAGGTCTGACATTGAGACATTCTGAAAATCTGAGAGAAGGCAATTGGGAGAGAAAAACATAATAGAGAGAACTAGAAATATAAAAGGGAAAGTACTATTCCATTGGATTCTCTTGGTTAATTTCTAATCAAACTGTGTTGAAACTGTTGTTCCATTGGGTTTTGAGTCAATTTCTTGGTTTCATTCAATCTGGGCTGTGTGGTTGCTGTTGATTTCTATTGTTGTTGTTGTTCTTTGCTCTCACTACCCTCTTCTATTTTATTTCAAGTCTCCAGGTATATCCTTAGCTCATGGTTGAGGCATGATTGCTGATGCATGTAAAGATATGAAGTATGGTTAAATGAAGATCTTGTTTGAAGCTGAACTCCCATTTTTCTTTTATTACTTACGTGTTTTGTATTAGATTCCTAGTTGTAGATGTTATTCAGGACCTTTTTCTTTCCCTTGAAATTAAGTATGTGAAAGTGACTTGGCGTAACATTCTGCATCTGCGTCAATAAGTGAACAATGGACTTTAATTGTTCTAATTTATGCTTGATATTGAATACAGGGTTCTAGATTTGGGAGTTCACTATTGAGAATAATTCATGCTTTAGTTTTGAAGGTCATAGTTGTATTTGAAGTTTGGGTATATTTTGAATTCTGTTTGGTTTTAGTCTAAAAGAGTTGGTGTTTCTGATATGGAATGTGTTTCAGTTGGTTAAAAACAAGAATGTTATTAGTGTTGTATGGAACTCTATTTTGGTTTAAGGCCTCAAACTTAGTTTTAATCTGATTTGGAGATTTGGAAGGCAATGCTTGCCCGTAGTATGTGTCGTTAAAATGAGGCTGTCAATTGCTTTCAAAAACTGTATTGTTTTTATTGTTAAAGTATCACTACCTGTTATAACAAAATAGCATAGCAGTACTATCTCACTGACTTGTGAAGTTAGTGTTTTCAATTCAGGATCATTTGAAACAAATACAGAGCATGAAAAATGGTTATATGGTTAATATGATTTGCAAGCATTTATTCCTGTGACATGAGTCGTTATTATGTGAATTTGGTAATATTTAAATAGCTTTGTAGTTAATTTCCATCAGTATATCAGTGTTTTGGGATTCGCTTAGCATCAAGCCATAGCGTTGGCCTTCTGGAACTGCTTAGCGTAAGGCGTCCTCTTGGTATCGTGGGGATTCGATGTAAATCCCATCCAAGAAATGTAAATAATATGCCTTCAGGAGTTTGGGCTCATTATCGGGCCCAAATGAAACAATTCCCTTCAAACGTGATTGAGATTAAGTTATCTACGTTGGGCCGCTGGTTTCTTCGTGTAGAATAACTAGTTCCCTTCCCGTGTGAGTCTTTAATTAAAGACTTATGATTTCAACCATATTTAGTATTAAATGATTAAATTCCTTTGATAATTAGGAGGTGGGCCATATTGAGTGACACAAATTATTTATGGCCCTCCAAGACATAGTTTGAATTTCTTTTAAAATTATAATAGAGGTGGGCCAAGCCCAACAAAATTTCAAATGCCTGGCCCTCTATAATTATGTCTTTAAAATATTTAGAATACGAGGCGTGCCACTTAGCTAATTTTCATGGCCTTAGCAAAGTTAACAACACTTTAGTTGCTTCTAGGCACGTTATTTAATAATTTTACCTTCTTAAACTTGGGTGTGCATTTCATGTGACCCAAATCCAAATCCCAAAATGTTGAATAAGATGTGTTCCGGATTGCGGGTGCATTGCATGTGACGCAATTCAAAGACATATTTTAAACGACGTTCAACATTCTTTAAAAATCAAATAAAAGTGGATAAAAGCTAAAATTTGTACATAGGTTCAAAATGTTCTAAAATTAGATAATTAAGCCAAATATAATAGTTGAGCAACCGTGCTAGAACTACGGAACCCGGGAATGCCTAACACCTTCTCCCGGGTTAACAGAATTCCTTACTCGAACTTCTGGTTCACGGACTATTAAACAGAGTCAATCTTTCCTCGATTCGAGATTCAATCGGTGTCTTGGGACACCATAAATATTCCAAGTGGTGACTTTGAATCTTTAATAAAAATGAATCCTATTTCGATTGTCCTTTAATTGGAAAAACTCCCCTTATATACCTCTTCCGGGGGTGTAGTAAAAAAGGAGGTGTGACAGCTCTGGCGACTGTACTGGGGATAATTAACCCAGAATCACCGGTTCAGGGTTAGAAATTTTAGCTTAGAATACTTGTTATATTTGGCTTTATTTATTATCTGGCTTTATTCACATGTTGGGGCACAATGTGCTAAATGTTGCTTTTTATCGCTTTGATATTGGTGAACTGTATATAAATTGTTGCGAATCCTTCCTCTCTCTCAGTCTTCTACATCATGGAGAAGGGTGCACTTCGTGTGACTTATCTTCTATTTCGAGTCTTTTCCCATTTAGAACGAGATTCGGATAAGTTGCTAAGCCGGCGGAGCTTCTGTATCCCCGGTACGCTGCCCCCCTCGGCTCGATTTGTCCGCTAGGGTAAGCCAGGTCTAGAACAATAAACCCAGGTTTTTAAAACCTAGAAAAACAAAGGCTTATGCCGGATCCCTAGTAGGAACGTTTGTTTGCATCATGTAAATTTGACTTTGGAGACTCAACACAGGGGTTGGGTCTGTCTAGGACAGGGGTACCTGAAATATAAAGACCAATATGACGCATCTTACTTGCTACTTGTGCATTCATTTACTTCGAATTTGCATGTTGACCGGCTTATAAGGAAAATTTGGAGAAAAGATAATGAGATGGTTGAGAGGGATAAATGTCTGCTTTGAAAAATCCAATGTCCAAATAGTGCTGAAACTCTGCCAATTTTTTGAAAAATAAAGGGAATAAAAGGAAAAAGAAAAAAAAATATTTTCAAAAAATAATTTGTTTTATTTGCCGATGAAATAAAAAAAAAGGTTGCATCTTGTTTCCAAAAATAGTCTGTTTTATTTACCCGAACTACGTCAGTTTGATTCTCATCGGATGTGAGATACATAGGCAACCCCCATCGAGTCCAACCTCCTTTTTGCAAAAAATAGCCAAGAAATCAACAATTTTTTTAAGTGTTGTCACAAATAAGTTAGGTGATGTCATTCTTGTCTAAAATAAGCTGAATGTCCCCAAAAGGACGCCGGAAGGCTGTTTTGCAAGAACAGCCACCCTGAGTCATTTTTAACAGTTAGCAGGCACAGCCTTAAAATCTTCCTCCTCGAAGTGCTAAAAGACTGTATCGGCAAAACCGGGTCATGGTTTTTCTTAAATGTAATCTTTCGAAAAATGGTCATTTTTTTAGAGTCATTAAATCACCTTAATAAATGTGCAGGATGAGCACGATTGAAATTGAACCCTTCACAGTCCTTAAAGAGATCCCTTTGAAGCTCCATCTGTGGTAGAATAGTAGAGAGATGGTGGTGAAAGTTCTGGGTGGTCTTGTGGGGTTATTAAACATCAAGCCAAGGTAGGATATTATTGAAGCATTGATACATTTTTGGGACTTAACTCGCAACGTGTTCCGGTTCTCAGATTTTGAGCTCACGCCGACCTTAGAGGAAATGACAGGTTATGCAGGCCTTAACAGAAACCTCAGAACTCGATATTCATTGGCGCCAAGACCAGTATCTCCACACAGATTTCTAAACTTGCTGAGTATTAGCCGGGATGTTCAGGATGGGAATCTATCAGAAGGGTATTGCACACTCAATTTCTTGTATCACCGATATGGCAATCCCTGAGGCTTTGAAGAACCCAACACTGGTTTAACCCATGCCGGAAAAACAGATAAGTGGGAGGCAAGGAAGGGTTTAGCTTTTCTGGTAGCTTTCTTGGGAGTTGTGTTCTGTCCGCGAAAAGATGGTCATATAGAGATCAGCCTCGTAGGAATGCTAGATGTTGCAATCAAGAAAGCCACTAGCACGGTGGTTCCTATGATCATATCGAGCCTTGACTACATGTCGAGAAGGGGGAAAGTTCTTCCAGGGTTGCAATTTGTTGTATAGCTATGGATGCAAGAGCACCTCTGTCACCGGATTGGGTATATGAATTATGGTTTGACCGGGTTGAGTTGCATCGACAAATTTGAAACCCAGGTAACAGGTATTGAGTTTCCTGAGGGTACTAAGGCTTGGCTATCACATTTGAAATCTTTGACCGCTGATAAAATTGAATGGGCCTTTGGATAGCTTCCTGTTACTGAAGTAATACACACGTCAGCTGATGTGCCTTACATTCTCTTGATTGGTATCCAGAGCATCCAACCCTATGCTCTCTATAGGGTCTCGCGCCAATTAGGAAGATTTCAAACCATCCACAACGACGAAGATCTAAGTAAACGAGTCATTGAATTGGGGCCAAAAGCTGCATTTCCAGAAGGGAGAATTCGCCAAATATGGAATGAATGTAGGTTTCTCGAACCTAAGACCATGGTCCGAGATCAAGCTAGAGGCGAAGTAGATCCTAAGTACAATGTCTGGTTTGGCAAAAGATTCCAGATTCTTGAAAGGCCTGCAAAGAGACCACATGTTCAACAATTCCCTGACAGGGCACAAGAGCAATGGAACTGGTTGACTAAGGAAAACAAGTACAGGGCTAAAATAAGCCAATCGGAGAGTCAAGCCATGGAACTTCAATTCGAAAAGTGTGTTCAAGCCGTTGCGGATGAAGGAGAAAAGAAGAAGCTTACCCAAGAAAATGAGGCCCTTAAGGCTCATATCTGAAAAATGAAAATAGTTGCTAGAAAACCAAAAAGGAGTCGGGCTGACCAAAAACTCATAAACGAACTGAAAAAGAAAGACCTCGAATGTCAAAAGGACTTGGAAAAATCTGAAGCTAGCTTGGCAAGGATCCGGGCCAGATGGACAAGGGGCGCAGAAGAGCGAGCACAGCATATGCAGCAGATGAAGAGGGATTATGAGGGGACCATCACCGTCCTGAGAGAAAGAATAATCACTCACGAAGATAAGGTAGTCAGGAAAGCTAGAGATTTCAGAGCGGATAGGAATCATTGCTATGACCTAATGGCGCGAATGGAGGAACAAATGCATAAGTTCCAAGATCAACTCTTTCACAACTCTCGAGTGCTGAAAATGCGGGATCAACAAATAAGACGATTGCTACAGGAAAAGAGCAGGATTAAAGAAGGGGTCAGAAACATCGCCCGTTACATTACTGCAAAATGCTGAGCAAGCGAGGACATGACCCGTACCACCTTTTTTGCGTAAGTGATGACATTCGTCA
Organism: Nicotiana glauca; assembly: GCA_026770625.1. Taxonomy (NCBI): domain Eukaryota; kingdom Viridiplantae; phylum Streptophyta; class Magnoliopsida; order Solanales; family Solanaceae; genus Nicotiana; species Nicotiana glauca. The sequence goes on along the minus strand of MU679754.1, from coordinate 29,157 downwards.
AGCAAATAATGAATGATTTGGAGAGGCTTCAAAAGGATCTTGCACAAAGGTCCGCATCAAAGCCGAATGATGCCTTGCGGGCCCCAGGAAATGCCAGGGCCTTAATGTATTCCTAATCTTTGTTTGAGTCTGTATTTTAAGTTTGTCAGTTGGTTTATGCTTTGTCATCTTTTCAAAAGTCAACTCTTTATGAGTCTGTAATCAAAGCAGTTGTTTTTATGAAAAATGTTTTGCTATTTATGCTTTGGCCAGAACTACACACGGACTGATTCATGCGGGGACATGATATGTAGGCAATTCACATAAGATTCGACCACCACTAAAAGAAAAAATAAATAAATAAATAAAAATAAAGGAAAGTTGGAGAGATGTTAAAAGAAGGGGCACAATTATGAGAAGCCGGAATGACGCACGCAACCGAAGCAAAGGCATGATAGAAAATGGTTAACTGCCTAGGTGCATTGCATCCCAACGTGCGAATGCATATTTGTTAAACTCTAAAAACTAACAAGTTTGTTGTCTTCCAGAGAATTCAAGTAGTTAGTTTATCTAGAAGATACTGGCACATTACCATTACCAAACTAGATCAAAAGGACCAATACCAGAAGTCATGTCTATCCCGGATGTCGACACAAGTGTTGACATAGAGGAGTTGGACGTCAGTAAGATAAAAGAGGAGATGCTCAAACTTAAGCAACAGATGGCCGAAATGTATCAGGCCTGGTCCAAAGGGCAATCACCACCGTCGTACCCTGTTAACCCGGCTTTTACCCTACCATTAGCTCAGTCTCAAGATCATCCCGCCACCAAGCCAGGTTTTCCCATCCACCAAAATTATCACGGCACTACTTCCCACACACCCCAAGCTCCACCGTCAAAACCAATTCCCTACCCTCCTCCGCCAATCACCCATGTCTTTGTAGTATCCCCACCGGATGCATTCCATAAATCATCCGGCGAGCCAATGTTCCAGACTCAAGAGAATTCATACTACCCTCTGGAGCCCACCTTCAAAGCTCCCGAAACCTACCCATATGATCCACATTCTGACTTACCCAGGGGAGCAAAAAAACCAGCCAGAAGTCCTGAACAGGAAGAGATGTTCCGAAAAATGAAAAACATAGAACAATCTTTTCGAGACATGCGGGGATTAGGAGGCCAAGTGAGCATGGCTTATAAAGACCTTTATTTATTCCCAAATGTGCAGCTGCCGGCAGGGTTCAAAATGCCCAAGTTTGATTTGTATAGTGGTCATGGCGATCCGGTGGCCCATTTGAGAGGCTTCTGCAGTAAAATGAGAGGAGCAGGAGGAAGGGACGAATTGTTAATGGCGTACTAAAGTTTGAGCAGCTCAGCGCTAGAATGGTACACCCGTCAAGATCACGGAAGGTGGTACACTTGGGGTGATCTAGCCCAAGCATTAGCATGCCATTTTTAGTATAATCTGGAAATTGTCCCAGATCGTCTGTCATTGACGAAAATAGAGAAGAAGCCAGGGGAGAACTTTAGAGAATACGATTTCTATTGTAGAGAGCAAGCTGCAAGGGTCGACCCTCTGATGAAAGAAGGTGAGATGGTTGACTATTTCTTACAGGCCTTGGAGCCCGCATATTTTGGTCATTTGGTGTCGGCAGTAAGGAAGTCATTTAACAAGGTGGTAAAAATGGGAAACATGGTGGAGGAGGGACTTAAGTCCAACAAAATCATGAGTTATTCAGTGATCAAGGCAACCACCCAGGCCATCCAAAACGGCACTGGGGGTATATTGGGAAGAAAGAAGAAGGAGGACGTCGCCACAATCAAGTCAAGAGCATGGCCCCGGGGCCAATCATCCTATTATAACCAGCCTCCATCCCACCCTCAAACATATCCCCACACTCCATATAGCCCACCCCACCACTACTACCCGTATCCTGAACCTCACTTTTCCGTTCACCATGCCCATGCACACAGCCAACCTCCGACTCAAAATCAAAGGCGTGCTCCCGCTCTGCAGAACAAAAACCCTCCCGGTCAAAATTTCTGACCTAATCCCGCATTCAGGGGTAAAAGGACACAAAAGAAGAAAACATTCACTCCATTGGGGGAGCCGTATGCCAGTCTGTTCCACAGGCTCAGACAGCTGGACATGCTATGGCCAATGCCATCTAAATTTCCAAACCCACCTCCCAAAAAACCTTGATTACTCCGTCAGTTACGAGTATTATTCAGGTACCCCGGAGCATGACACCGAGAAGTGTTAGCACTTGAAGAGTGCAATACAGGAGCTCATTGACAGTAATATAATTGAAGTGCAAGCTCCCGAGGTAACCAACATCAACAGGAATCCAATGTCAGCCCACCCAGAGCCAAACATGATTGAAATAGTGCACAAAGGGGGAGAACCGAAGAAGCCATCACAGACCGTAATGACAATTCGGTCCAGTGAGACAAAGACAATTGAATAGCCAATAGGGGAAAGGTCAACGATCGAGTTGATTGAAAAGAGTGTGGGAACAGTTGCGGCAGTGAATAAGGGGTCTCCAAGCAAAATCACAACGAGACAGGAGAGAGCAAAGGTGATTGTGCCGGGAGCAGTCAGCAAACCCGTCGTAACTGTGGAAGGGGCTCGTGTCGATCAAGTTATCATCAAGCCGGTAACCCAGTTACAGATAATCAGCAACAAGGCTGTTCCGTGGAAGTACGGACAGGTGGCAGTGATGTATAAAAGAAGGGAGGTCAAGGAGGAGGTCTGCGAGGCCCAAGGGTTAACTTGGTCGGGAAGATATTTTGCTCCTGCAGATTTGAGGAAAGCCAAGGATAATTCAGCTTCAGCAAAGAAACCCGTAACAGAAAAGGAAGCGGAAGAGTTCCTAAAAAAGATGAAGATGCAGGACTATTCCATTGTAGAATAGTTAAAGAAGACACCGGTGTAGATTTCCTTGCTTTCATTATTGATCCACTCGGACGAACATTGCCGAGCATTAATGAAGATCTTAAACGAGGCGCATGTCCCTGAAAAAATCACTGTGAATAACTTGGAGAAAATAGCCAACAAGATATTTGAAGTGAACAGGGTCACTTTCTCTGATGATGAACTGCCCGTAGAGGGTACGGAGCACAACAGGGCCCTTTATCTGGCAGTAAAATGTGAGAATTTTGTGGTCACACAGGTATTTGTTGATAATGGTTCAAGTGCAAACTTATGTCCCCTCTCCACTCTGACCAAGCTAAAAGTGGAGAGCGGGAGGATCCACAAAACAATATCTGTATGCGAGGATTCGACGGCGGGGGCAAAGACTCGGTCGGGGACATATTGCTGGAATTGACAATAGGACCAGTGGAGTTCACAATGGAATTCCAAGTGCTGGATATAACTGTCTCATATAATCTGCTATTGGGTCGACCGTGGATCCATGCCGCTAAAGCAGTATCGTCAACTCTTCACGAGATGATCAAGTTCGAATGGGACAGGTAGGAGATAGTGGTGCACAAGGAAGACAATTTGTGCGCACACAGCAATACCGTTGTGCCATGTATAGAAATGGAAGACGACAAGGAGCCATAGGTCTATTAAGTTTCAGACGCAATGACAGTTGAGAAAGTGCAAGAGGGGAAGTGTATCCCTAACCCGAAGATAACATATGTATCGGTCATGGTAGCGTACAAAATGTTGAAGAATGGGTTCATACCAGGGAAGGGTCTAGGATCTGCTTTGCAAGGCATCACACAACCAGTATCCCTCCCTGAAAATGTGGGAACTTTTGGTTTGGGATTTCAACCCACAACCGCAGACATAAGAATAGCCAAGAAGCTAAAATAGAGAGCATTGGTCCTTCCAAAGCCAGTCCCCCGTCTCTCCAGTCATTTATCAAGGCAGGTACTAGAAAACGACAAACGACAATGATTCCCTGTGCTAAGGTTATCCCTGATAGGGAGTTGATTGAAAGGTTTGAGCAGTTATTCGTCAATGTGAACATGGTAGAGTTCGTTGAGGGTCCTATCCACTCAGAGATACAGTTTGTCGGGCCAAAAGAGAAGATTAATAATTGGAAAGCTACTCCTCTCGCTACACAGAGGGAGCCTTGGTAGTCTGCTTTATTTTTTTTTTAAGTTTGTATGGATTATTTCAGGGTTGTAATCCGAATTTCAGTTTGTTTTTAAGTGTGCAAACCTTGTTATCTTTCATTTTTAATGAAATGCAATTTCTTCCTATTCTTCACTCCTGATAAATTTTATCTTTTGTTTTCTTCTTTTCTTTTATGTATAGTTCCTTTTACGCTGATTCTAATGATATGACGTGCATAAAAAATCCTCAACCCAGTCTAAGAAATCAATCTGAGATAATAGTTCAAGAGGTTGAGTGTGATTACGAGTCAGAATTTGACGAAGATGAGGCTCTTGAGGAGATTAGTAAGGAATTAAGTCATTTTGAGGAAAAACCTAAGCCCAACTTGAATGATATCGAAGCCATCAATTTAGGGGACGCGGGTAACATCAGAGAGACTAAAATAAGCATCCATCTCGAACCCAAAACTCGGAAAGAATTAGTCGAAACGCTCATGGAATACAAAGATGTGTTTGCATGGTCTTATGACGACATGCCAGGTTTAAGCATTGATTTAGTGGTTCACAAATTGCCCACTAACCCGACATTCCCTCCTGTCAAGCAAAAATTGAGAAAATTCAAAATTGAAATGAGTGTGAAGATTAAGGAAGAAATAACCAAACAGCTGGATGCAAAGGTTATTCAAATCACTCGATATCTTGAATGGTTGGCTAATGTTGTGCCAGTACCAAAGAAAAACGACAAAATCAGGGTATGAGTTGATTACCGCAATCTGAATAAAGCAAGCCCAAAGGATAATTTCCCATTACCCAATATCCACATCTTGATTGATAATGGTGCGAAGCGTGAGATTAGATCTTTTGTGGATTGCTATGCTGGGTATCATCAGATTCTGATGGATGAAGAAGATGCAGAGAAGAGGGCATTCATCACGCTGTGGGGAACTTATTGCTACAAAGTGATGCCATTCGGTTTGAAGAATGCAGGGGAAACATACATAAGAGCAATGACCACTGTGTTTCACAATATGATACACAAGGAGATTGAGGTGTACGTGGGCGATATGATCATCAAGTCAAAGTAGCAGGCTGACCAATTCGGAGATTTGAGGAAGTTCTTTCAGAGGCTTCGCATGTGCAACATTAAACTTAACCCTGCCAAGTGTGCATTTGGGGTTCCATCCGAAAAGCTATTGGGATTCATAGTCAGTCGGTGAGGCATTGAGTTAGATATATCAAAGATCAAATCCATCCAATAATTGCCACCTCCAAGGAACAAGACTGAGGTCATGAGTCTACTAGGAATATTGAACTACATCAGCAGGTTTATTGCACAACTCACGACAACTTGTGAGCCCATTTTCAAGCTGTTGAAGAAGGATGCCACGGTCAAATGGACTGGTGAGTGTCAAGAAGCGTTTGATAATATAAAGGGGTATTTGGCAAGTCCACCTGTGTTGGTTCCACCTGAACTAGGGAGACCGTTGATTCTTTATCTAACGGTCTTGGAGAATTCATTTGGCTGCGTACTGGGGTAGCATGACATCACCGGCAGGAAGGAACAGGCCATCTATTATCTTAGCAAGAAATTCACGGCTTATGAGGTTAAGCACACTCATCTTGAGAAGACATGTTGCGCCTTGACTTGGGTAGCACAAAAGTTAAAGCATTACCTGTCATCATATACTACTTACCTTATCTCACGGTTGGATCCCTTGAAGTACATCTTTCAAAATCCTATGCCCACAGGGAGGCTTGCAAAGTGGCAGATTTTACTCACAGAGTTTGATATCGTCTATATGACGAGGACTGCAATGAAAGCTCAAGCGTTGGCTGATCACTTGGTCGAGAATCCAGTCGATAAAGAATACGAGCCGTTGAGGACTTATTTTCCTGATGAAGAAGTGATGCATATTGATGAGCTGGAACTGACTGAGAAACCCGATTGGAAACTTTTCTTTGATGGGGCTGCAAACATGAAAAAAGTTGGGATAGGAGCGATACTTATTTCTGAAACAGGGCATCACTATCCTGTTACGGCTCAACTTCGCTTCTACTATACCAATAACATGGCAGAGTATAAGGCATGCATTTTGGGTTTAAGGTTATCTACAGATATGGATGTCCAGGAAGTTTTGGTCTTGGGGGACTCGGACCTCCTGGTACATCAAATTCAAGGAGAGTGGGAAACACGGGACTTAAAACTCATACCTTACCGACAATGTTTGCATGATCTTTGTCAGCGGTTTCGATCAGTGGATTTCAGACATATCCCAAGGGTTCATAATGAGGTTGTCGATGCTTTTCCCACATTAGCCTCAATTCTACATCATCTGGACAAAGTTTATGTTGATCTATTACATATTCAAGTCTGCGATCAGCATGCGTACTGTAGTGTGATAGAGGAAGAAGTTGATGGCGAACCATGGTTTCATGACATCAAGGAGTACATCAGGATGGGGATATACCCGGTTCAAGCCACAGGAGATCAAAAGAGAGCAATTCGATGGTTGGCAAGTGGATTTTTCCTCAGTGGAGGAGTGTTGTATAATAGAACACCAGATCTCAGATTGTTAAGATGTGTAGATGCTAAACAAGCTACGGCAGTCATGATGGAAGTACATTTTGGAGTTTGCGGGCCGCACATGAACGGATATATATTGGCGAAGAATATCCTTCGAGCAAGGTATTATTGGCTCACCATGGAGCGAGATTGTATTAGCTTTGTGCACAAATGTCATCAATGCCAGATACACGGGATTTGATTCATTCTCCGCCATCAGAATTGCACACAATGTTGGCACCGTGGCCCTTCGTTGCTTGGGGCATGGACGTCATTGGGCCCATTGATCCAGTAGCATCCAACGGGCACAAGTTCATTCTGGTGGCCATTGATTATTTCACCAAATGGGTTGAGGCTAGAACTTTCAAGTCTGTAACTAAGAAGGCAGTGGTTGATTTTGTACACTCCAATATCATCTATCGATTTGGAATCCCAAAGGTAATCATCACAGATAATAGTGCTAATCTTAACAACAATTTGATAAAAGAAGTATGTCAGCAGTTTAAAATTACACATCATAATTCCACCCCATATCGTCCTAAGGCGAATGGAGCAGTTGAGACAGCTAACAAGAAGATAAAGAAAATACTGAGGAAAATGGTAGAAAATTCTAGGCAATGGCATAAGAAGTTACCATTTGTGTTATTGGGTTATCGCACTACTATTCGTACTTCAGTAGATGCAACTCCTTACTTGTTGGTATATAGAACTGAAGCAGTAATCCCTGTAGAAGTCTAAATCTCGTCTCTTCGGATTGTCGCCGAGGCTCAGATTGATGATGATGAGTGGGTCAAAACTCGTTTGGAGCAGTTGAGTTTAACTGATGAAAAAAGATTGGCAGTAGTATGTCATGGCCAATTGTATCAAAAGAGGATGTCAAGAGCATATAACAAGAAGGTGCGCACCAGGAGGTTTGAAGTGGGGCAGCAAGTGTTGAAACAGATCTTTCCACATCAGGCTGAAGCAAAGGGCAAGTTCGCCCCGAACTGGCAAGGACCGTTCATTGTAACCAGAGTATTGTCCAATGGCGCTTTATGTTTAACAGATGTTGAAGGAAAATGCATAGATATGGCTATCAATTCTGATGCAGTCAAGAGATATTATATATGATTTCTTTAGTATAATTACTGATTGTTTGTACTTGGCATTATCTCGAAGGTTGAAATGATGAAGGCAATTTGTACTGCTATCTAAACACTTTACCCTTTGTTCACCCTTTTGAACATTATTTACTTTATTTCGTACCCCTCTTTTGGAATCAATAACCAAGAAGAAAGGAAAAGAGAAGAAAGAAAAGAAAAAGGAAAAAATAAAGAAAAGGAAAGCAGAAAAGAAAAAAATAATAATAAATGAAAAGAAAAACTGTAACAACAAGGAATTTGGGTGAACTACGTTTGACCGGATTCCTCTTAAGGATACGTAGGCAGATTCACGGCTCGGTCATAGGGAAATAAAAATCGAAAGATCCCTAAGCAAGAAACTGGGGCAGAAGTTTTGTTTGTAATAAGAAATTTGGTTCCAAAAGTTGTAATTCTAACCTATTGAATTTGGTTGAGCTTTTGATACCCTTTTTCTTTTCAACCATATCCAAGAACCCATATTAATGTCCAAAGAAAGACCCCCCGATCAGTCTTCGAGAGGTGCCAAGTCAAACAAGTAAAGATAATTCATACCAGGGGAAACACCCCGGTTTAGGCAAGGAAATGAAAAAATGAGAGAGTCTTATTAGTGAAAACCCATAAGGGCACTGTAAGGCAACGAAAGATGAGAGAAATGAGAGAGTCTTAGTGGTGAAAACCCTCGAAGGGCACTATAAGGCGATGAAAGATGAGAGAAATCCAAAATGAGAGAGTCTTATTGGTAAAAACCTTCACGGGCACCATGAGGCAGTAAGGAATAGAGAAAGGGGCAAATGAGATAAGGTTGGCGGCAGAAATCCGTCAAGGCATCAAGCAGAACAAAGATGATGATTCGGCAAAGAAATGGCTTGTAAGAATCTTGAGACGCGAAACAAGACAAGTGGAAATTGATTGGATTGAATAGACTAGGTTGGGTTAATCCAAAATGCACAACATGATCATTGGGTTCGTATATCCCATTCAGATAAGTCCTTTTCTTTTCTCAAATGGTCTTCTAAAGATTTTTTTTTTTTTTTTTTTTGAAATCATTGCATTTGTTTTCTTTTGGCTAAGGCTTTTTCAATGATAATTTGATTCTAACAAATAAGAAGGAATTTCAAAGCTTACTACCATTTGCCAAAATGGTGCAAGGCAAAGTGTGGCTAGGACAGGCTGACGATGATATGATGAGACGTGAAAGGCATCATTGGAAATCCAAATGATGGAATGGTCTAAGATTCCGTGAAAGGAATGGGATCATATAAGAAAGACTAGAAGTGGAAAGCAACAGTTGGGAAGTTTGTGGATAAGGAGTAGTCAGAGGGTCGGAAATTCTCGACCGAGCTCAAGGCAGTCGGACCAAACCAAATATGTAAAGGAAAGAAGGGAAATACCATCCCCAGCAGGAGTATCACAACTAATCACCACACCCTAAACTGACCAGATTTTTTTATGTTTTGAAACAGGGGCAGGAAATGTTGTTGATGGCGGAGAAATTTTCCGCAAAGGAAGAGCAAGTACCCAACAACCACTAAACTGGGGCAGAAAATTTTCCTTGTTTTGTCTATTTTTGTTGAAGTCATGCGTCCACCTGAAGAACAAGGAACAATAGTCGAAGATAGCTGAAGTCAGGCGTCCACCTGGAGAACAAGGAACGATAGTTGAAGATAGTTGAAGTCAGACGTCCACCTGGAGAACAAGGAACAATAGTTTAAGATAGTTGAAGTTAGGCATCCACCTGGAGAACAAGGAACAATAGTTGAAGATAATTGAAGTCAGGCGTCCACCAGGAGAACAAGGAACAATAATTGAAGGTAGTTGAAGTCAGGAGCCCGCCTGGAGAACAGAGGTGTACCTTTTAAAGTTTTGAAGTCAGGAGCCCGCCTCGAGAACAGAGGCGTACCTTTTAAGTTTTGAAGTCAGGAGCCCGCCTGGAGAATAGAGGCGTACCTTTTAAGTTTTGAAGTCAGGAGCCCGCCTGGAGAACAGAGGTGTACATTTTAAAGTTTTAAAGTCAGGAGCCCGCATGGAGAATAGAGGTGTACCTTTAAAAGTTTTGAAGTCTAGAGAACAGAGGCGTACCTTTTAAGTTTTTGAAGTCAGGAGTCCACCTGGAGAACAGAGGCATATCTCTCAAGTTTGAAGTCAGGAGCCCACTTGTATAACAGAGGATCATTTCAAGATGTTGAAGTTAGAAGCCCGCCTGGAGAGCGGAGGAATACAATTCAAGTCAAGAAATCGGTGCAAGGCAGCAACAAAAGAATTGCTATAAGAGAATACAAGACAACAAGACAACAAGAAACACAAGAGCAAGTTTGAAGGTCTAGATAGGATTTTGTAATTCATATACTATAGTTTAGTCTAGCTTCTTATTTTCTTTTAGTATGGTATAATAAGGAGGGCAGCAAGCAGTAGCAGCAACAGCAGTAACAATGAAACCACAGCTTCACGGTAGTCCTAGCTACCGAAATTTCTCGAACTACATTGACCTGATTCTTTTTTAGCCTAGGATATGCAGGAAACCACTGAAGCAGAGGTTCGGTCAAATATTTCAAAGAACGCTTCACACGGAGTATCCAAATGGGAAAAAATCGCTTGTATCCGCTCACTTTATCTTTGCACGAAAGAGGGGTAGCTGTGAGCACGTGATTTTTGCCCTATGTGAATTACTCCCAGAAAATCCAAAATAAAATAATTTTTTCTTTGTTTGCAATTTTGTGAATTTTTGTAGTATCTTCCGTAATTATTTACCTTTGCCTGTGCGTGTTTATTGGTTTAAATTAATGGAAAAATACAAAAATAAGTGTCATTTATATTTAGGATTTAATTTTACAATTAAGATTAATTAAGAAAGTGTTTGTTTTGCAAAAATGAAAAGATTCACAAAAAATAACATATTTTTGCATTTTTAATGTTTAGTGTTAAATTTTGTAATTTTCTTTTAATTTGATATTTAATTATTGATAATAATTAAATATTTAGAGATACTTAACATTTTTAGTTAATTTGGATTTTTTTAATTTAATTTAGGATTTTGATTTTAATTGATGAAAGAAAGGAAATTTAAATATATATATATAATAGGAAGGAAATCAGTTGGGCCAATTTTAATTAAATGTACAAAGCCCAAATCAAAAAATACCAAATACCCGGTCAAAACCCGCCCTAGTCCGGCCCAGACCAAGCCCCAATCCAGTCGTTTCCAGCCTCATCCAAACGACGCTATTTCAGGCCTTGTAATCTGGACCGTAGAATTAGTTTGATCGAACGGTCCAGACTCTCGATCGTTACCCGTCTCACCCACAACTCGACCTATCCTCGAATCGGTCCAACCCCACTCGATGAGAAACGACCCTGTTTTAATTAGTGATTCGATCAGAACCGTTGGATTTTATTCATCCAACGACCCTGATTAATTCTCTAATTTTCATATACCCAACTCTCATAACCCCTACCCCCCAAATCAGAACCCCCCATAATTACTCTCATTCATCTCATCGGAGAACCAGACATAACGCCGCCTTCTACCGCCTTACTCCGCCCAACAGAAATTGCGTCACGGCAGTTCCGGTGGCCCAATGACCTCCAAAATTACACCATAGAACTGTCTCGCTCTCCTCTTTACAAATCCGCAAACCATGTCCCTCGAATCCCCTCAGTTTGGTTCGAATATTGGATCAAAAATCGACCGCAAACCCTAACTTACCAAATCACATCCAAATTAACACCCTGAAACCCCCATGACCCCCTCATCCCAAATACTCAACCCATTACCCTCGAATCCTAATAGAACCCCTCGAATATTAAATCACAAGTTAAACCCTAAAAGGGTCAAAATCGAGATTATGTGGATGATTCTGGTCCAAATTGATTTTATTCGTTTGTTCTCTATGAGAACATGCGATTAATATCAAATTGGACCGTGAATCCGAAGATTTGAAGAATCAAGTTCCCTTTCTTTTGGTCCGAAATGAAATAGGTATTTTTCCTTTTTGTTTCTGATCAATTGTTTCTGTGTGTTTGGTTTTTCCTTCATTGTTTTCTTTTATCCCGTCTCTTCTTCTGGTTTTCTTTTTTATTTCTAATTCTGTGCATAACTGAGCCAGGGTCCTGTCTTGATTAGTTAAATAGATTGGTTTGACAAGTTAATTAATGTCTTCTCTATTAATGAAGCAGTAATCTAGTTCTAGAGTTATCGTCTGGTTAATTCAGGTTAGTAAGTCAATTGACATAGATTTTTAGTGTGCTTACACTTCAACAGTCGTGTCGCTGGGATTCTAGGTTGGCTATGACCCATTTGCACAAGAACATGCCACTCAATTTGGGGTTCAAGTCATTAGGTCATTTGACCCATGATCTAGTTGGGTCTCTGAAGGGTAAATCCCATAAATTCATAACTTTAGGAATTTGGAATCTCAATAATTAAAACAAGGTTTTCCAACACTGTTTAGTGGTGCACTACTGGTTTAATTAAAAATTGAAAAAAGGTAATGGAAGTGGAAATAACACCAGTTTAGTGCCCTTTTAATGAGCTGGAAATCAGAGAATAACATGGGTTTGATTAAAAAACTGGAAAAAAAGTACAACTGACACCATGTTTGGTACCTTTAAGGGTGGGAAATCAGAAACAAGCATGGGTTAATGAAAAAAGGTTAGAGGATGCATGTGCTAAGGGAATATACATGCTGAAAAGTGAAAGGTTTGAATAAAAAGGGACTAGTTCTAGTCTTTAAATACACAGATACACATTGAGAGAAGGGGCAGACATTCAGAACCTAAGAGGAAGAGATTGAGTGGAAAGACATTCGAATAGACATTCTGATATACACTAATATACAGAGGACACATTGAAAGGTCTGACATTGAGACATTCTGAAAATCTGAGAGAAGGCAATAGGGAGAGAAAAACACAAGAGAGAGACCTAAAAATATAAAAGGGAAAGTACTGTTCCATTGGATTCTCTTGGTTAATTTCTGATCAAACTGTGTTAAAATTGCTGTTCCATTGGGTTTTGAGTCAATTTATTGGTTTCATTCAATCTAGGTTGTGTGGTTGCTGCTGATTTCTATTGCTATTGTTGTTCTTTGCTCTCACTACCCTCTTCTATTTTCTTTCAAGTCTCCAGGTATTTCCTTAGCTCATGGTTGAGGCATGATTTCTGATGCATGTAAAGATATGAAGATCCTGTTTGAAGCTGAACTCCCATTTTTCTTTTATTACTTACGTGTTTTTTATTAGATTCCTAGTTGTAGATGTTATTCATGACCTTTTTATTTCCTTTGAAATTAAGTATGTGAAAGTGACTTTGCGTAACATTCTGCATCTACATCAATAAGTGAACCATGGACTTTGATTGTTCTAATTCATGCTTGATATTGAATACAGGGTTCTAGATTTGGGAGTTTACTACTGAGAATCATTCATGCTTTAATTTTGAAGGTCATAGTTGTATTTGTAGTTTGGGTATATTGTGAATTCTGTTTGGTTTTAGTCTAAAAGAGTTGGTGTTTCTGATATGGCATGTGTTTCAGTTGGTTAAAAACAAGCATGTTATTAGTGTTGTATGAAACTCTATTTTGGTTTAAGGCCTCAAACTTAGTTTTAATCTGATTTGGAGATTTGGAAGGCAATGTTTGCCCGTAGTATGTGTTGTTAAAATGAGGCTGTCAATTGCTTTCAAAAATTGTATTGTTTTTATTGTTAAAGTATCACTGCCTGTTATAACAAAATAGTGTAGCAGTACTATCTCACTAACTCATGAAGTTAGTGTTTTCAATTCAGGATCATTTGAAACAAATATAGAGCATGAAAATGGTTATATGGTTAATATGATTTACAAGCATTGATTCCTGTGACATGAGTCGTTATTATGTGAATTTGGTAATATTTAAATAGCTTTGTAGTTAATTTCCATTAGTATATCAGTGTTTTGGGATTCGCTTAGCATCAGGCCATAGCGTTGGCCTTCTGGAACTGCTTAGCGTAAGGCGTCCTCTTGGTATCGTGGGGATTCGATGTAAATCCCATACAAGAAATGTAAATAATATGCCTTTAGGAGTTTGGGCTCATCATCTGTCACGACCCCAGTTCACCCTTCAAGAACATGTCATGAGGGCACCTAGTTCCTACAACTAGGTAAGCCTAACATTGCGGAAATTCAATATAACTCATGGAAATAATTAATCAAAACTGAACATATGTAAAATAATAGCTGCATATAAGGCCGCTCGGCCTATACAACTCAAAGAAATGCGGAAGTCTGCAACTCAATCCCTAAACCCGAAAACTCACGAGAAACACAAGCTAATAGAAAGGAAATATATTGCTCTAACTCCAGAATGTCTACACAACCGAAAGAAAGGAAGGTCATATACTAAAGCTCGAATAGGATAGAGGCTTCTGGTCTACGGACATGGTAGATATACCTCAAAGTCTCTGCTAGATCTCTCCTCCGCGAGGATAGTACGCCTGGTTGGAGGTACCTGGAGCTGCACATGAACAACATGCGCAGAAGGGGCATGAGTACACCACAGTGGTACTCAGTAAGTGCCAAGCCTAACCTCGGTTGGGTAGTGACGAGGAAGGTTAGGACCCTACTGAGATAAAATAAAATAATAAGGTTGAAAACAGTATGAAATAAACAGAAATAATGAGATACATTTTTTGAGTAAATCGGATTACACAAAACAACAATTTATATGGAGAAAATAAGATAACATAGAGTAAACGGCTTAATACCAACACCAATAATGAGGATCTCCCAGGATACCGTCCTGTAGTCCATTTTATCAATCTATCCGAGGAGCTCCCGAGATACCGTCCCGTAGTCCACCGTATGAATATATCTGAAGGATATCCCGGGATACCGTCCCGTAGTCCAACTATCAATATGCTGGGGGATCTCCCGGGAATCTAACCCGTAGTCCCAAAGTAAATGTGCAGGGGGATCTCCCGGGAATCTAACCCGTAGTCCCAAAGTAAATGTGTAGGGAGATCTCCCGGAATCTAACCCGTAGTCCCAAAGTAAATAAACAAGGGGGAACTACCGGAATCCTGCAGCCGTAGTCCAATGTAAATGCGCAACCAAAATCAGAGAATATCAGAAATTGAAGTACAACAATACAAAGCAACATATAATTCTGGCCTAACATGCTCCACGTAATTACAATTAAGGCAAATTAAGCAAATAGGCAATTTGGATCAACTAAACATGTTTTTCTATACTAGCACATNTTTCAACAATTAGCTCAAGTACGCGCTCGTCACCTCACGTACAAGGCATTCAATTACCAAATATCACATCCTAAGGGACAAAGTCCCCCACACAAGGTTAGACAAGCCACTTACCTCGAACAAGTGCAAGTCAACCTGAAACCATGCTCTTGCCACGGGTATCTGACTCCAAATGGCCCAAATCTATTCAATTAAATTGCATATTCTTAATAATAATAATTTAAATAATTGATTCTACAATTAAATTCTAAGCTAATATGCGAAATTATGTAAAATGACCAAAATACCCCATGGACCCACATCTCGGCTCGGAATCAGATAAATTTTACATTTTCATAACCCTTGTACTCTCACGAGTCTACCCATATGAAAATCTCTCAAATCAGAGGTCAAATACCCACTTAAAACTCAATAATTTAGTCTAAGAATTTTGACGCATTTTTCATTCAAAAATCCGAAAATACGAAGAAAATCATGATTAGATTATTAGGTATTAAGAATAAAAGAGTATAGAATCGTTACCCAATCGTTGCTCGCGAAAACCGCTCGAAATTTCTCCCAAAACCGAGCTCTAGAAGTCAAAAATGGAAAATGGGAAATGAAGTCCCATTTTCAGAACTTAAGATCTCTGCCCAGGCCGATCGCTTCTGCGGTACTGCTTCTGCGGCATAATTTCCGCTTTTGCGGTCCTGCTTCCGCGGCGATTTTCCGCTTCTGCGATTATGACAGTAACCAGCACTTTCTCGACACAGAAATGAGCATAACTCCCTCATACGATGTCCAAATTCGACGATTCTTTTTGCTATAGCTCTGAAATTACGATACGGATCTAATGATTCAATAAAAACTTAATTTGGAGCTCATTTACTTAATATGGTACCCCTTTATGTCCAAAGATACGGCGTTGAAACATCAAATCAGAGCGCAATACAACCTGAAATACACCCGAGGCCCCCGGGACCTCAACCAAAAGCACCAACGCATCTTAAAACATTATTCAAACTTGTTCCAATCCTCAAAACACCTCAAACAACACCAAAACCTTCAATTACATCGAATTCAAGCCTATGTTCTTCTAAAACTTCCAAAACACGCATTCGATCAAAAACCCAACCAAACCACATCCGAATGATCTGAAATTTTGCACACATATCCCAAATCACCTAACGAAGCTACAACAACTCTCAAAATTTCATTCCGACTCCCGGATCAAAATATCACCTATCAATCGGAGATCGCCAAAATACTAACTTCGCCAATTCAAGCCTAAATTAGCTACGGACTTCCAAATTACATTTCGAACACGCTCCCAACTCCGAAATAACCTAACGAACCATCAGATTTCCATTCTGAGGCCATCTTCATACTGTTCCAACTATGGACCATTTTCTAATACTTAAGCTCTCATTTAGGTACTAAGTGTCCCAAAACTCTCCAAAATTCAACACCGAACGGCCCGGCAAACCAAATTAGCAGAAATGAACTTAGGGGAAATAGTTAATAGGGGATCGGGGCGTAAATTTTAAAAATGGCCGGCTGGGTCGTTATATCATCGGGCCCAAATGAAACAATTCCCTTCAAACATGATTGAGATTAAGTTAGCTACGTTGGGCCGCTGGTTTCTTCGTGTAGAATAACTAGTTCCCTTCCCGTGTGAGTCTTTAATTAATGACTTATGATTTCAGCCATATTTAGTATTAAATGATTAAATTCCTTTAACAATTAGGAGGTGGGCCATATTGAGTGACACAAATGATTTATGGCCCTCCAAGACATAGCTTGAATTTCTTTTAAAATTAGAATAGAAGTGGGCCAAGCCCAAAAAAATTTCAAATGCTTGGCCCTCTATAATTATGTCTTTAAAATATTTAGAATATGAGGTATGTCACTTAGCTAATTTTCATGGCCTTTGCAAAGTTAACAACACGTTAGTTGCTTCTAGGCACGTTATTTAATAATTTTACCTTCTTAAACTCGGGTGTGCATTTCATGTGACCCAAATCCAAATCCCAAAACTTTGAATAAGATTTGTTCCGGATTGCGGGTGCATTTTCATGTGACGTGATTCAAAGACATATTTTAAACGACGTTCAACATTCTTTAAAAATCGAATAAAAGTGGATAAAAGCTAAAATTTGCACATAGGTTCAAAATGTTCTAAAATCAGATAATTAAGCCAAATATAACAATTGAGCAACCGTGCTAGAACCACAGAACCCGAGAATGCCTAACACCTTCTCCCGGGTTAACAGAATTTCTTACTCGGACTTCTGGTTCGCGGACTGTTAAACAGAGTCAATCTTTCCTCGATTCGGGATTCAATCGGTGACTTGGGACACCATAAATCTTCCAAGTGGAGACTCTGAATCTTTAATAAAAATGAATCCCGTTTCTATTGTCCTTTATTGGAAAAACTCCCCTTATATACCTCTTCCGGGGATGTAGTGAAAAAGGAGGTGTGACATCCTCCCCTTAGGATTAGCAGTCCCAACTACCTCCGGGACTGATAGGTGGGACGGGTAATAGCATGCAATAGGTGACGATACCATTTCGTGCTTAACACCTCAACGGGGTGGGAGGGTAGACATGGAGATGATGATCACGCGATAACACTATGCGTACGATTGGCTGTCGGCGTTGTGTGGATGATCCATGTGTTTCACAAACCTATGACCCCTTTCCCTTATGTAACTTTATTTTTATCAATAAATTCCTATACCCCATTTCAGTCACCAAATTCCTCTTTTACTGCACTATTCTTTTCTTTTCAAACTTTTTGTTTATTCATTTCTTTGTTTAAATTTCTGCACTTGGACATTTTTTAAACGAATTATGAGATCACTTAGACCTCAATTTCAACATGTTTGTTATGTACCTACTTGCAACCCTTATGTGTGGAATTATTTGTCTACTTGCTTGCATTTAAAGTCACAACATAGCATGGCCGGGAACCACACTAGTAGATCTTGAGGGGTGCCTAATACCTTCCCCTCGAGATAATTTCTAGCCCTTACCTGAACTCTGGTTTTCCCAACTCAAAACCCTTAGTGTCCTGATGTACTTAATCATTAGGTGGTGACTCTTCAAATCCAAAACCCAATCCCAAACGGGAATAGAGTTGTCTTCCTAAATGTCGTAAATCCAATTTCGCTTAGAAAAAGGGGGCGTCGACATCTATCCCCATTTCTTTGCCAGTACCGCTCCATTCCGACAGTCAAGCAGCGATTCATATCGTTAAAAATCCCGTCTTTCATGAAGGAACTAAACACATCGAAATTGATTGTCATTTCGTGAGACAACAATTTCTTGCTGGCTTGATTTCTCTTTCATTTGTTCGTTCTTCTTCTCAACTGGCAGATTTGTTCACTAAACCCTTGGCTGCCCTTCTCACCGCCATTTGTTAGGCAGGCTGGATGTGCTTTCATCCCCCTCCAACTTGAGGAGGGGTATTGGAGATGGTGGTTCGAATGGTGTTTCACTCGAAAGTTCTACTGTGTTTTAAGGTGGCTAGTTGTCTTACGTTTATCAGATGTGGGTGTTGTTTTGGTCTCGTTATCAAATATGTTTATTTGGGCCAAAACTTCAGCCGGCTCTTGGGCTCAAGGGCTGGCTACTTGGGCTTAAGGGCTGGCTACTTGGGCTCAAAGCTTTAAATATACTAGTTGCGTTCTACACGTTTTGGGTCAGTTCAGAAGAATTATATTGAGTAGTTTTTATTAGCTGTAAATCTAGCTGTAAATATTGATTCCATTTTTGTTAGTTTGTTATAAGAGAGCAAATAGAATAGGGAAAGGTCAGTTATACATAGATTTCATTCTTTCTTTTTTATATAGGAGCACTGAACAGATTACATTCATTCAAATATACAAGAAAACTTTTTCTACTAGTTTTTCTTTCAATTCTGTCCGTTCCTCACTCTAGACTACACGATTGGCTACTATGTAAATTCCATCCTCCCAAAATTAAGAAACATATTGTTCTGCTGCTTGAATTATTGGTTACTATATAGGGTTCTGTCTTGCATCATGTGAAGGGTTTCTCACTTCTTTTTTATTATCTAAGACTGCTTTGATCGTTGAACGATAGAGGATTTTGAGTCAGTAAATGCAATGGTTTAGGGTGTGTTTGGTAAGAAGAAAAATAGGGTGAAAATATGTTTCAGCAGATAAGTTATTTTCTAGTGATAGATTGTTAGAAAATATTTTTTTAAGGAAAGTATTTTACACAAGAAGGGCAAAATGACTATCCTCGCCTTCCAGAAGACATTTTCCTTCACAATTATCTGAAACTTGTAACTTCATATCACTACTTTAACTAACACTTAAATATTATTATCAATTTTGATACTCTGATCAAAATATTATTCGTTTTATTGATACAATTATCAATCTTTAATAATAAAAAAAATTGTAAAATATTTCTGACTCTCCAACCAAACGTTTGGAAAAAGATTTTCCAATTTTTTTTTCAGAAAATAATTTCCATCAAACCAAACAAACATTTACTATTAAATATATTTGTACACGTTAATTCTTCAAAATATATATGTTGTTCGACTCGAAACTCAGTTGGTGTGTCATGCCAAAGAAATGAATTGTCCATGCTTTTGGGTCACCTCAATCACTAACGTACTCTGCAAGAAGTAGTAACAAATTAAGATCAAGGAATATATAAGGATAATCCATTTGGTACGCGGATTAAAAAATTTCGGGATTATAGTTATGAGATTAAAATCTCTAGACTAATTTATCCCATCTAGTAGGTAGGATAATATAAATTAAATTTGATGGAATAAGGTGGTATATCTAAGATTGAGGGACTAAGTTATACTAGTATATTTAGTTGACTGTATATTTATCCCGAGATAAAATTAGTACTACATTTTATTCCAACTTATCCCGCGTATCAAACGATCCCTAAGGCCGAAGCTTTTTGTACTACCACGCTACTTTGGCTTTTACATCTTTTATCATCAGAGCTTTAACTGTTCAAAAGTTAAGCATATGAACTTGGGCATAGTTTCAACTTAACCCTCAGATAGTTAGCTGAATTCTTATATTGTTTGGCTCAAAAATTATCAATATACTTTGTAAGATTAAAAACAATCAAAAGATAAATGAGGGTAAATCGTAATCAAATATAAAAAGACCTAGAGATAGAAAAGATGAAATTATTGTAGTAGATCTAATAGTATGAACTCGAGAATAAGTGTTCGTTAGATGTAGAGATAGAGAGAGAGTAGGAGAAAATTAGAGAGTCGTATTATTCGAGAATAATAATGATGCCCTTTTACAATGGGAAGGCCTCCTTTATATAGCAGGAGGCCTTCCTCGAAATAATCATAAAAGTACAAAAAGTAGTCAACGTCCCCCTAGTGAGGACACTGAATTTTAACTGGCGTCGTCTTTGTCCCCATGCCCAAGTCGTACTCTTGCTTTAGTTGACGCATTCTCAACGGGCGTACCCATCGGCATAGAGACATTGAGGGCCAAATTTGACCCTATATAGTTAGTCCCTCCACTCGTTGGAGGCGTATTCGGTAGACGTCTTCAATGGGCGGAAATGCAAGCCTCGTCTTTGGAGAATTTGACCTCACCCTGGGAGCGTAACATGAATGAGATGAAATGTATGACATCGCCGAGCTGCTGACGCGTGGCTCCCTTTTCGAAATAACGTCATCGCCCGCATGCGTCATCATTATACTTACTCCCGAGGCAGTTCAGAGGATGATGTGATGTTCTGGTTTCCCTTGCCCGTTTTGAATCATGTCTCTTCGATTTTTGTGAATCCTAAGCCTATAAATAGGGGGAAGGTTCAATCCGTTTCATCTTTCAAACCTTTGGAAAACCTTTTCTGGCTTCCTTCTTTGCCTTTCTTTCTAGCAACCGCTATTTCGTGCGAGACTCTTCCACTTTTTTGAAGCCACACTTTTCGTCGTTAGTGCTTCGTTTCTTACATAGGATAACATGACAAAACATCGTCAGAGCAGTAAAAAGGTCAAAGATAATGCCCCATCTAGGGTTCCGCCCTTCTCCGGTGGCGAAGAGGAAAAGGTAGGAAAACTCCTTGCTCCCCTTACTGTCGACAACGTCCTCCCAAAGGAGATGCATATTCGAAGGGATTTTCCAACTAAAAGCCCAGCCCCTACCTGGGAGCATAATGATTTGTTGCAAGCCCACCTAGACAATCTTCGAGCGACACACCATATTCCTGACTATGTGGAAATGGCTCCGACTGGGATGGGCTACGCCAATGTGCACCGGCCTGGGTACTGCACATTTTACGAGTACCCGTTTTTGATCGGTTATAGTCTCCCGATCTACTCTATAATGGAGGAGCTTTGCCACTTTTTCAATGTGTGACCGGCTCAGCTTACTTCTTACACATTGAAGGTGTGCAGGATTCTGACCACGTACGCGGCCAAGGCTGAGTGCGGCGTCTCAGTTTATCACCTTTTACAGTTATTCAGCCCTGGTTACCTGAGGGGTACCATGCTGCAGTTGAAAAGCCGTGGCACGAAGGGCTTGGTTGTGAAAGCTGACGACAAGACCAACCGCCGCTTTTGGCATAGGTATTTCTACATCAGGACGGAGCACCTGGTGTCTAACCCTAAAGGGTTCCCGAAAAGATGGAACCCAGAACGTAAGTAACTTTATTTGTAGAATTCATGATTACATGCGACCTTGACCATACGGCCACTGTGATTTCTTTCTTTTCTCTTTTTTGTAGCGAGGGCTTCTCCTCCTTAGTGCATTGACAATATTAAATCGTGGGTGGAAAGAATGATACCTTACATGGAGGAATGCCATACCTGGGCCGCATTTTGTGAACGATACGGCCCGTCAGGTAATTCTTTGGCTTAAGTTTAGAAGTTCCCTCAGGTTTTGTTAAAGGACTTACTCGTGTTGGTAGGCCGGAGCACCCCTAAGAAGAAGAAAAACGTCGTTACCTCGCCTAGGGCGGGGAATGACTCTGAGGGTGGAAACATACCCTGCTACTCGTTCGGTGATGGTGCTCCCGAGGTTCCTAAGCAGGAGGTTGCACCTGTGGCGGCATCCACAAGTGAGGAAACTCCTTCAATACCGTCCCCAGGCCTGTGGAGGAGAATTTTGAAGGTGAGGAGCCGCCAGAGAGAAAAAGACGGTGGTTGATAACGGGCAAGGGGATAGCCGCTAAAGACAAGAGGGCGAGTGAGCCCCGTCAGGGGTCAAGGCTAGTTTTTATGGCCGATGCCATCCATTCTGGTAGGTTGGCTCCCCAAAGGAGGGTTGTCCCTGACGCCAGCCCAGCCCACATTCCGGAGAGTGGTTCGTCGGCTGCTGTTGGAGAGGTGGGCGACGGTGCTGAGAGGGTGGACCCTGAGGCCGCCCATGTAGATGCAGATGGGTTAACGAGGGGTGTGGCCCGTGTGGGGATGACAACAGGTAGATCCAACTGCCGAATTTTGATCCCATGAGTGTATAACCTGTTGCAACACAGCGAGCAGGCCGCAACGAATATGACCCTATTATGTGCGGCTGCTGAGCGTGAAATGCTGAAAGGTGTTAGTGACGGGGATCTATCTCGGAGGGTCGCTAGCGTGGCCTTGCAGGTAGTTTTCAGTTTTATTTGTGTGCCGTA
Organism: Nicotiana glauca; assembly: GCA_026770625.1. Classification (NCBI taxonomy): domain Eukaryota; kingdom Viridiplantae; phylum Streptophyta; class Magnoliopsida; order Solanales; family Solanaceae; genus Nicotiana; species Nicotiana glauca. Next base: position 6,575 of record MU679754.1, on the reverse strand, counting down.
AGGCTAACTTTGATGCATACTGACTTTCTTTTCCCCTTTTTCTTCTCCTTTTTAGACTCTCATTTTGGAGGTAGAAAGGAGGCAGCAAGCGCAAAGGAAGGCAGCCACTTTTAATAAGATGGCGAAAAAGTATCAGCGGTGCTGTGCCAAGCATCGGGCGCTGGCGGACCTTCTTAAGCAGGACCCGGAATTTTGGGTGTTCCGTGAGGGCCTTGAGCAGTCGGAGGCCCAACTGAAATGGAGGGTGGTCGAGCTGGAGTAGGTTGATGAGCAGCTGATGGCCGCTTTGGCTCGGAACATTGAGCTGGAGACTCTTCTCCAGTCGAAGGAAGAGGAATTGGAGGCTGGCCATGGGGTAGCGGCGGAAGCTGCTGATTTGCGAGCCAAGGTTGCTGCCTTGACTGCCGAGCTCGACACCAGGGCAGCTGAGATTGAAGCCCTTAAGCGGACTGCTGTGCCAAGGTCTGATAAGGATGCGCATCGTGAGGCTCATGAGATGTGGGTGTATGCCAAGGCCAAACTAGTCGTGCTCGAGGAGTTCTTAGCTGTGGGTCGAGCTACTGAGGCGGAGGTTCAGGAGAAACGGCGTGTAGCTCGTATCACCCGTGAAACCTGTGGGTATAGATCCGACTCCCCAGACCGGGCGGGCTATAATTCTGAAGACTTTAACCGTCTAGGATCCGGGTCTTAGATCTCTGCAACTTATCAACCCGGGGGCGGCAATAGACAAGATGGCGGTCAGGCGGGGGGCGGCAAGCAGAATGGTGAAGCCCCTTAGGACTTGTATACATTTTTGTTTTGTTGTATTTTGAAATGTAAATGGGTCCTTTTGTACATGCATTTTTGGATGATAATGAAATTTTTACTTTTGCGGTTATTCTTTTTTGTATCTTTTATTTTCGGTACCTCGTCTCTGCAGAGCGGATGCTCGCTTGCTTGTAGGATTCTCAACGTGCTTCTCGAATGTTGTTTGTGTTATCCGCCGATAGGAGGTGGCTTCGATGCTAAATAGTGGTGGCTTTAGCTAATAATGGCATTGCTTCAATTGTTATTTACGTGCCTTTTGCCGTAGTCAAACAGCGTTGGCTACTGTTGGCGACGATGGCCTTAGCCATAATATTGTCGATGGCCTTAGCCATGTACGTAACTTTGACTGTCGTCGAATTACTCGTTTGTCGTTGTCGAGCTGGGTCAACGTATTGGCGACGATGGCCTTAGCCATAATACTGTCGATGGCCTTAGCCATGTACGTAACTTCGACTATCGTCAAATTACTCATTTGTCATAGTTGAGATGGGTCGACTTATTGACGACGATGGCCTTAGCCACAATATTGTCGATGGCCTTAGCCATGTACGTAACTTCGACTGTCGTCGAATTACTCATTTGTCGTAGTCGAGCTGGGTCAACTTATTGACAACGATGGCCTTAGCCACAATATTATCGATGGCCTTAGCCATGTACGTAACTTCGACTATCGTCGAATTACTCTTTTACTGTAGTCGGACAGGGTTGGCGACTGTCGGGGATGACAGCCTTAGCCATAATATTTTTGATGGCCTTAGACATGTATGTAACTTTGACTGTCGTCGAATTACTCGTTTGTTATAGTCGAGCTGGGTCGACTTATTGACGATAATGGCCTTAGCCATTTACACGTTGGAGATGGTCTTAGCCATTTACACGTTGGAGATGGCCTTAGCCGTTCATATATTAGAGATGGCCTTAGCCGTTCATACATTGGAGATGGCCTTAGCCGTTTACACGTTGGAGATGGCCTTAGTCGTTCATACATTGGAGATGTCCTTAGTTGTTCATACATTGGAGATGGCCTTACCCGTTTACACGTTGGAGATGGCCTTAGCCATTCATACATTGGAGATGGCCTTAGCCATTTACACGTTGGAGATGGCCTTTGCCGTTCATACATTGGATATGGCCTTAGCCGTTCATACATTGGAGATGGCCTTAGCCGTTTACACGTTAGAGATGGCCTTAGTCGTTCATACATTGGAGATGGCCTTAGCCGTTTACACGTTGGAGATGTCCATATCCGTTCATACATTGAAGATGGCCTTAGCCGTTCATACATTGGAGATGTCTTTAGCCGTTCATACATTGGAGATGGCCTTAGCCGTTTACACATTGGAGATGGCCTTAGCCATTCATACATTGGATATGGTCTTAGCCGTTTACACGTTGGAGATGGACTTAGCCGCTCATACATTGAAGATGGCCTTAGCCGTTCATACATTGGAGATGGCCTTAGTCGTTTACACGTTGGAGATCATGCTAGTCCAGTCCCTTTGTCATGTCAGTCAGGAGAGCGCATGGAGTGGCTGGTATGATAAACTTCTTCCGCAAATATCTCCATGTGTCCCCTCTGCTGCCTCGTTAAAAACCTCCCCGAGAAAACCCAATTGGGACAAAACTCGGGTAAGGGAAAAAGAGTGTGACTTGGGAGACGCCTTTTAGAAATGGAAATACTTGAGGTGGGCGACATTCCAATTGTTTTGGAGAGTTTTTCCTTCCATTGTTTCTAATTGGAATGCTCCTTTACCTGCTGCTGTGATTTTGTAGGGTCCATCCTAGTTGGTGCCCAGTTTTCCTTCGCTTGGGTATTTTGATACCAATGTTTTGGCTTTGAGGACGTAGTCACCCACTTTGATTGGTCTTACTTTCGCTCTTTCGTTGTACTATCTTTCAACTTGTTGTTTCTGAGCCACCATTCTTATATGGGCCATTTCTCTTCTTTCCTCGGCCTCGTCGAAGTCTTGAAGCCTGTTTATGTCGTTCTCTGTTCCGCTGATATGTGAATACCTCAAGCTTGTTCGCCGACTTCGACTGGTATGATCGCGTCGGTTCCATAGACCAGTGAGTATGGTGTCTCTCTATGCAGGATTTTGGTGTGGTTCGGTGTGCCCACAATACTTCTGGTAGTAGCTCGGGCCCTAGACCTTTGGCTTCCTCGAGTTTCTTTTTCAGTATGTTCATATTGTTTTGTTGGAAGACTCTACTTGGCCATTGGAGGCGAGGTGATATGGCGTGGAGAGTATCCGCTTAATGTGCCATTTGTCGAAGAATTCCGTAATCTTCTGGCCGACGAACTGTCATCCATTATCGCAGCTGATTTCCTTGGGGATGCCGAAACGGCAGATGATATTCTTCCATATGAATGCAATGACTTCTTGTTCGCGTATTTGGGCGTACGCACCTGCTTCCACCCACTTAGAGAAGTAGTTAGTTAAAACTAACAGAAATTGTACCTTTCCTCGTCCCGCTGGTAGGGGACCGACTATGTCCATTCTCCATTTGATGAAAGGACGTGGGGAAGTGACTGAGTGGAGGGGCTCTCCTGGTTGGTGTATCATAGGGGCATACTTTTGACATTGTTCGCATCAGCAAACATATTCTGCTGCCTCTTTCTTCATGGTGGGCCAATAATAACCGGCTCGTATTATGCAGCGCACGAGGGCACGGTTGCCTGTATGGGCGCCGTAGTGACCCTCATGTACCTCTTCGAGTACTGATCTCGTTTGGTGCGGCCCTAGGCACTTGTCCAGGGGTCCGCCAAACGTCCTTTTGTAGAGCTCGTGGTTTATCAGGCAATACCTGGTGGCCTGTACGCGGAGCTTCTTTGCTTTTTTTTTTTATCGAGTGGGAGTGTACCATCCTGCAGATAGGATACAAATTGATTGCGCCAGTCCCAAGTCAAATTTAAAGAGAGTACCTCAGTGTGATCAATAGCTGAATGGAGGAGGGTGACCACGCTTTCTTTGTTGAAGTTTTTAGTAGCTGTGGCCAGTTTTGCCAAACCATCTGCTTCAATGTTCCGTGCCCTCGGGATTTGTTCGAAACGGTAGTCGTTGAACTCAGTCTTTAATTTGTGGATCTCTGACTGATATTTTTGCAATCTCTGCTCCTTGATTTGGTAAGTCCCAGTGACATGGTTCACTACGAGTTGGGAGTAGCAGTGGAGAACGAGTCGTCGAGCCCCATATTTGATGGCTAGTTTTATACCTGCAATAACAGCCTCGTACTCGGCCTCGTTGTTAGTCATTTCGGGGCACCGCACGGACTGGCGAATTATTTAGCCCTTGGGGACCTCAAGAACGAGTCCCAGTCCCGATCCCGAGGCATTAGCGGCACCGTCAGTGTAAAGAGTCCATAGGTCGGTGTTGGAGGAGGTACGACGTGCCTCCAGTTTCGCTTCTGGCAGTATTTCTACGCTGAAATCGGCTATAAAGTCGGCAAGTACTTGCGAATTGATGGCATTTCTTGGGTGATATGAGATATCGTGCTCGCTGAGCTCTATAGCCTATCTGGCAAGTCTGCCTGATAACTCAGGCTTATGTAGGACACTTCTCAAGGGGAAGGTCATTATTACTTTTATGGGGTGGCACTGAAAATAGTGTCGGAGCTTTCGTGAAGCTACAACCAATGCCAGGGCTCACTTTTCAAAGTGTGGATACCGTGTTTCGGCGTCCACTAAGGTTTTGCTAATATAGTAAATAGGAGATTGCATAACTTCATTTTCGCGAACCAAGACTGCGCTGACGGCGACCTCGGAGACGGCCAGATATACCAGCAGGGGCTCGCCTGGACTCGTTTTCGCCAGTAGTGGTGGCGAAGATAGTTATGCTTTCAATTTTCTCAAGGCTTCGACGTATTCCTCGTTCCATTGTAACCCGTTGTCTTTTCTCAACACATTGAAAAATTTATGGCACCTGTCGGAGGACCGTGAGATGAATCTGGATAGGGCGGCTATTTGCCCTGTCAGCTTTTGTACCTATTTTTTGCTGTTTAGAATCTCAGGTATTGCATCTATCTCCTTTATTTGATCTGGGTTGACCTCGATGCCTCGTTGGGACACGAGAAATCCTAAGAATTTTCCTGAGGCTAAACCGAATGCGCATTTCTCGGGGTTCAGCTTTATCCCGTACCTTCTCAATATTTCGAAGGCTTCTTTCATATGTTCGATATGGTCTTCTTTCTTTGTCAACTTCACCAGCATATAGTCGATATAGACTTCTATGGTCTTACCGAGATGTTCTTTGAACATTCTGGTGACCAGTCTTTGGTACGTAGCCCCCACATTTTTGAGCCCGAAGGGCATTACCTTGTAGCAATATGTCCCTTGGTGGGTGATGAATGTTGTTTTCTCCTGGTCCTCCTCGGCCATCATGATTTGATTGTAGCCGGAGTAGGCATATAAGAAGCTCAACAGTTCATGTCCCGCGGTGGCGTTGATCAATTGGTCGATGTAGGGTAGTGGGAATGAATCCTTCGGGCATGTCTTGTTCAGATCAGTGAAATCCATACACATTCTCCATTTCCCATTTTTCTTTTTGACCGTGATGACATTGGCGACCCACTGGGGGTACTTCGATTCTTCGATGGAATCGTTGGCCAGTAATTTATCTACCTCCTCGCTGACCGCTTCATTGACAGCGGCGTTGAATTTCCTTCTCATCTGTCGCACGGGCGGGTGTAATGGATCGACGTTCAGCTTGTGGGTGGAGATCTCTCACGGGATTCCCGGCATATATGAATGGGAAAAAGCAAATAAATCTGCATGGTTAGTTAGGAATTCACAATACTTACTCGGGATGGTGAGGTCGTGCCCGATGTAGGCTTTCTTTGTGAAGTCGACATCGTCCGATTGGACTGGGTCGAGATCTTCGACCGTTGCTTTACAGGCTTCCACGACGTCGGGGTCTCTGATGGCGTCCGTTGTCGGGTTGACTTTAGTCCCCGATACAGCTGATTGCTATGCTTCTGCACTCGCCCCTTTTAGTTGTTTGGTGTGCGTGCAATCTTGAGCTATTTTGTAGCATCCTTGTACGGTGCGCGGCTCGCCTCGAATGTTGAATACCCCCCACGGGGTGGGGAATTTGATTACTTGGTAAAAACTTGAAGGGACCGCTCGCATGGAATGTATCCATGGGCGTCCTATGATGACGTTGTAGGCCGTTTCCTGGTTCATCACGTGGAAAGTTGTTTCCAGCGTGACTCCTCCTGCTAAAATGGGTAGGGATATTTCTCCAGATGTCCGTTCCACTGCATTGTTAAAACCAGTTAATGTTATGCACGGTATTACCTTACCCTCGAGTCCCATTTGTGTAAAGACCCTCGGGTGGATAATACAGGTGCCACTTTCATCGTCAATCATGATTCTTTTAACATCCGTATCGGCGATACGTAAAGTGATAACTAAAGCACTATAATGAGGGAAAGACAAATCGTCAGCATCGGACTTATCAAAGGTGATACTATCTTCGAAGTCGTCATACCGTTCATGGGCGATGGTCCGTTTTAGTTTGTGCGTGGTGGCGAACTTGACGTGATTGATTGCTGAGTCGTCGCCGGGGGAGGGCGGCTTCGGCGGCCATTGTTCCTGTCTGCGTGCAAAGTTTATTTTCCCTTTGTCACTGAGTAATTCCCTCAGGTATCCCTGGTTCAGCATCCTGACCACCTCTTGCCGTAGGCCTATACAGTCTTCGGTTTTGTGTCCCCGTTCCTAATGGAACTCGCATAGGACATTTGATTTCCTTGTGGCGGGGTCTGATTTCATC